>SKCR01002648.1:0-27360 GCA_019454045.1 Zanthoxylum bungeanum
TCTCGGAAAGACACCACGCAGCCACTAAGAAAGACACACACCTCACTTCCATCAAACAAGCCCCTCACAACCGCACCTTCATCACGCCCTAACAAGCCCCCTCACATCAGCCCCTTCATCACGCCCTAACTACCTTCAAACAGCAACCAACACACTTTCACGCGTAAATCTTCAACAACTCTCTGTTGGACAGTTATGACCCATAGCGTCACTGTTTTGTAAAAGACATTGTGTTTTTGTACAAAATTAACTATGTAGTAATGAAATTGCCTTTACCATTTTGTAATTTATTTACTTTCATATATAAATGGTAAAACTCCATATGATTAGTTCCGGATTGAGATGATATGAGACAGTATCAATCCATAAAGGTTTAATCATTAAATATCCCTAGTTGTAGTATTATCGAGATTGGACATCGATAATGTGGAATAGACTAGTATTGCACTTGTGCGCGTTGTAAGGGCATAACGGCATAGTTCTCATATATTTAAGTATATGATACCTATGCAAGTGCGATAGGAGGTTGTGTTTTACCGATGGTACGGAAAACAGCTTCGCTCTGGATAGACCCCGCGGAATCCCATTGGTACTATGTATATGTGTCTATGGGAGTCCACTTCAGGGTAGGTGTATTTGGTCTTAACCTGAGACTTGCATCGCTAATACTTGCGATGATCGGTAAACTTTGGTTTTGGTCGTCCAGGGCTTTAACAGGTTCTGTGTACGCCTCTTCTGGGTTTATTGAGAATCGTAGTGTATTGGATGTGATGTCAAGACGGAAGTATACTTCAGACATATGGAGATAATGATCACGCATGGATTCAGAACTGGTTCTCTATAGTGTTGCAACCATCGGGATAATATGACAAGGTCATGATTATCCGATTCAAAGAGATAGTTGCTTGATATCCGATATGTGCTTCGTACGGGGCAGACAATATTCCAGCCCCGGGCCTCACACGTGACATCCGATACTGGATCGCAATACACAATACTACGGTATACTACGCCTGATAAAGATCGTATATTCTAGTAAGAATATTTCTCGAGAATTGGGTAGGCATGGCGCTTTGCTAGAAGCCAACCTTGTCTCGTAAATCGGTAAAAACGTAGTACGAGGTACGTACGTGTTCGGATAGTCCGATGATCGTATTTACTGCCAATATATCAGGGATCTCTTGGGTCGCTTCCTGAAGATTCCCCAATGACGTATGATTCGAGCTAAGTTAATCTGGGATTAATTGCGGAGAGACTTTATCTTGGATAAAGTACTATTTGAAGAGAAAGAAAGATTAATTTGGAATTAATCATTAAAATAATATATTCGATATATTATTCGGAATTAGATTTCGACGTGGAATTAAAATTAGATTTTAATTCGGGTGAACGAATTAATTTAGAATTAATTCGTTAGGGACGTGAATAGTAATTTTTCTAGGCATAATTATTTAATTAAATTCGATTTAAATTACGTCGCGACAGAAGTTCGTTAATTCGGAATTAGCGAACCTGAGCCCGGGAGTGTTTGCTGGTCGACTCGCATTCGAAATCGAGTGGGGCCATATTTCACATCAACCATCACATCATTAGTCAACTAATTCACTTTAGCTTGATGGGTTTTGGTGGGTTGGTTAAAGAGTGTAAAACACTCCAAGTCAAAGTAAGGTGAATGAGTTATACCAACCAGGTTTGGTATATCATTTGTAATTGTTTTTGAAACAATTAATATTGATTTTTTAAGTCAAATCTTCATCTTCTCCTCTCTCTCCATTACCGAAACTGTGACAGTTTCTGCTCTCTCCATTTTCTTTATTTTCTTAGCCAAAAGTGTGAAGGAAATGTGTGAATTCTTGTTGCAATAATTCACCAAGGGCTAGCACTCTTCAAGGATCATCAATAGGTGATAAGGAAACTTATTCAAGAGCTTGGAAAGACAAAACAAGCTTGAAGCATTGTGGACTGCCTTGGCCGAATTCTTGGAGCTCTTGGAGGAGAAAATTTTGTTGTTCATCACATCCTAAACCGATCGTGTAAGTATGTTTCTGCCATTATTTTTCGTTATTCATTCATGTTTCATGTTCATTTTGATCTTGGGACTAATCATAGAAACCAACAATGGTATCATTGAGCCTGAAATGAGCATGAAATATATTAGGGTAAAATTTGGGGAAAATCCATGTGAGCATGATTTGATTAAATTGAATGGTTGAGTATGCTTGTATGTTGATGAAATGAGATGTGATTGGATCAATTTCAACAAATTGTGATTGGATCAAATTTGCCCCACCATTAGGCTTGGTCGAATGTGTTTGTAACCCTAGGCTCTTGGAATTTTTTGTTTTGATGATCATTGGATGAGTTGAAACGAATGAAAAGTCGATTTGTAATTCGATCGGATTGAAAAACGAAATCGGACTTCAAAACTTACCTTGGCCGAGAGCCCTATGGCATATATGGACTTGATTTTTGATTCAAAAATTGTTGGACAATAATTGGACAATTAGATACATAATTAATTGGTAAAATTGTTTTGGAAATATTGATTTAGTTAATTAATTGATGTATTACACTTTAATTAACTAAGTTATAAAATTTGGAATTTTTTAAAATTTGGTTAATGGGCTTAATTTTGAATTGGGCTTGAAATTATTATATTTGGGCATAATGGGCTTGGTTGGGCCAAGTTGGTTTAGGCCAATTGGATTGGATCCAAATTGGGCCTAAATCATTCCATTAAGTCCAAATGTAATAAATGGGCTTTAAAGTTTAATTGGGCCTTATGGGCTTGATATTAGTTTTATGGCAAATGAGGGTGATTCCTTACTTGGGCTTGGTAATTGGGTTTGACCCGTATTGACCAAAGCCCATGCCTTATGAAATCAATTGAAAGCCCATCAGACTTTAATTAAACGAACATTGGATGTTAGTTGGGCTTTGAGACCCGATAAGATTAGATTTGGAATCTAAGTCGTTAAAGCGCATTAAAAAGTGTAAATATTTAATTTGGAATTAAATAATAGAATTAGTATTGAATACGACTTAAATTAGATTTAACTAGTAGTTCGATATAATTCAAAGAATTCGTACTTTGAGTACTTATTCTCAAACAAGTTGGACTCGCGCAAAATCAAATCGTTGTTTGAACATTGGATGGTCACATAATTAAAGACTAATTAATTGGATTAGATTGGTTGTAATGCATGCTATGAATGAAATATGGATTGTTGAATGAATATCATATATCAGATGGATATTAGAAGGGAAATGGTAATTTTGGAAATTATTGTAAATTTGGAATTTATAAATTGGACCTGCGCGTCCCCTTATCTCTTATTATCTCTTTGTATTCTCTTCTCACCTAATTCCCCTCAATGTTAATGAGGTTTCTATTATTATATTATGTAATTGGGTAGAAGTAGAATAGTGCTAGCCGGGGAGAGGAAAAGGAGCGATTTGTTCTAGGAACAATCTGTTTAAATATCCATCCGCATATCGTTATTAATTTACTTTTTGCGCCTTATGATGTTTTAGAAGCATGCTTAAGGGTGTATGATGAGACCATAACAAAGATAATAAATTAGTTGCCAATTTACGCGAAAAACGCTCAAATCATATTAAGTGTTTTTCCTTCTGTTGAGTGATTCTTACTCAAGATCCAAAGTTGGCATTGGTTTGTTGGCCAAAGTCAAGACCTTTGTCAATTGCGGATGTGTTTGAATCATGAGAGTTTTGTTCCATATCGGTGTCTTGTCCAAGTCGTGATTTGTTAGCCTAAGTCAAGATAACTTCTTGTCCATCGACATTGATTACGAAACTTTCCATGTCAATGGGTCCCGCTTAACTGGAATCATTAAGCTTGTTGTGCCAAAGCCAAGGCCTAGTTGATTCAGAGGAAAAAGTTTAGGAAAATATATTGGATATATTGGCATATACATTATATATATGTTTCGGACTTGGATGTCCACCTACCGGATCTAGGAATTGGATTGGATCCAATTGATCTTCGAGATCTACCTAGTTAAATATCATACAGCTTGTTGGCCAAAGTTAAGGTTGTGTGTTATTTAACGGGATCCTAGCCCACTAGGAAACTGGGTTTCTCGAGTACTCGAAAGAGGGTTAGAGGCTCGCCGAAAAATAGTGGGAGGCTAGTATTGAATTTGCAATTTCATTCAGATACTTAGCTTTACGCGCTTTCATAATTATTTCGTCAAAATTATTTTATTAGTTGGACTAATATAATTTTATTTTTCTTGTAACAGTTAGACTGTACCCAATATCGTTGACTAGATAGTTGGACTATCGTAGTCAAGATGACAAAAAAGGGAAATATCCGAGACATTATCATGGGCGAAAATATCTTCAAGGCACAAACTTTGCCGATTGGGAATGAATCTGAGGATTGTCCTTGGAGCCGAGAGGCTGTTATATACTATATAGAGACCTCTTCGGCCTAAGCCCAACCTGATGAGCTACTTGAGCTGGAGCTTTGGAAGACTCACAGCGATGATTGTGAAACTGCTCAGTCAATTATGCTTGCTGCCATGACTCAGCATTTCTGTCGACAGAACAGGGACTTGGATCCCTATAACATGCTGGTGAGGTTGCACGATCTTCACCAATCTAACCGAAGGTCGCAAAGATATGAGTTAGTGAGGAAGCTCTTCCGTTCATGTCTGTCAGAAGGCATGTCTGTTGAATCCCATGTGGTACAGATGATTGCTGACATAGATGAGCTGGCCAAGATGGATAGTCTTAGAGGCTGAGATTACCATAGATATGATCTTGCAATCTCTCCCCGACACTTGGAAACAGTTCATCATAAGCTATAACCTGATGAACACTGATGATACTCTTGGAGAGTTTTTGTCAATTCTCAAGGAAGCTGAAAGGGAGATGCTTACGGGCAACAAGCGCGAGGCGCACTTTGCTTCAACATCTCAGACCCCGAGGGCTGGGCCCAAGGCGACTGGAGGTGTGAAGAAAAAGAAGCATAAAAGAAAGGGCAAGGCCAAATCGTCAAAGGCTTCTGGGAAGCCTAAGGACAAATCTCAGGATGTTTGCCTCCAGTGCGGCAAGCAGGGTCACTGGAAGCGTGACTGCCGCGAGTACAAGGCACTCCAGAAGGAGATAAAAGCGGGGGAAGGCACCGGCCTCAGGTATGTTTGTTATTGAAATAAACATGACTACTTCTAGTTTAAAAATTGGATTTTTGATTCTGGTTGTGGTACTCATATATGTAATGATGTGCAGGATCTGCGGATTAGCAGGACACTGGCCTCAGTGGAGATTGATCTACGAGTCGGAAAAAGGGCACCAGTCGCCGTTTTGGCCGTTGGCACTTTTGTTTTAGAACTGACCTCGGGCATGTACTTGACCTTAATGACTGTTATTATGACCTAGTTTGACTAGGAATATTAGTTCTGTATCTTTGTTAACCCAATGTGGGTATGCTTTTGTATTTCGAAACAATGAGTGTTACTTATATAAAAATGATGTAGAAATTTGCACTGCTGTGCCAAATAATGGTCTTTATATTTTGAATATAAATCTATCTCAAACATATAATATAACAAACAAAAGGCTCAAAATGAGTAACAAAGATGAAACTTATATGTGGCACTGTCGTCTAGGACACATAAACAAGACTCGCATATCCACACTTTCGAAGAGTGGGTACTTGGATGGATTTGGTCCAAATTCATATGACATCTGTGAATCTTGCTTATTAGGAAAATGCCTAAATCACCTTTTAGCGGTAAAGGTGAACGCGCCACTGAACTGTTAGCCCTCGTTCATAGTGACGTATGTGGGCCTATGTCTAGCCAGGCTAGAGGTGGATACGAATACTTCGTAACCTTTACGGATGATGCATAATTTATGGTTATGTGTATCTGATGAGACATAAGTCGGAAACTTTTGAGAAATTCAAAGCGTTTCGACACGAAGTTGAAAAACAGACCGGCAAGAGTATAAAGACATTACAGTCGGACCGTGGTGGCGAATACTTAAGCAATAAGTTTCTAGATTACTTGAAAGAATATGGTATTCTTTCACAGTGGACTCCTCCAGGAACACCGCAATTAAACGGTGTGTCCGAACGGAGAAACCGAACTTTGTTGGACATGGCTACCTATTTCCTTCTGGGGATATGCATTAAACAGTGCAATTCTTATTTTGAATAAGGTCCCGTCAAAGTCTGTACAAAACACCTATATGAGATATGGATAGGAAAGAAACCGGGTTTCTCATTCCTGAAGATTTGGGGATGCTGGGCATATGTCAAACCTTTGGAAGGTCCCAAACTTGAACCCAAATCGGATAAATGCCTATTCGTAGGATATCTAGGGAAACCAAAGGATATTACTTCTATCACCCACGAGAGAACAAAGTATTTTTTGCTCTACATGCGGTTTTCCTTGAGAAGGAATTCCTAAATACAGTGGTTAGTGGGAGGAAAGTAGAACTCGATGAAAATCAGAGTGATACTATTTCTGGCATAGAAATCCTCAACGGAACAAGAACAGTCCATCTGGGATGAGATTGTACCACAACCTTCTATTACACAAGGACCGCGTAGGTCGGAGAGAATCAGGAAAGAACCTGAGAGGTATGCGTTTCTAATCTCACTCATGTAGATATTAATCTTATTGAGGATAACGAACCGGCTACGCATGAGGAAGCGATACAAGATATCGATTTCGTTTTATGGCAAGAGGCCATGAAGTCTGAAATGGATTCCATGTACACCAACCAAGTTTGGACACGGTTGATGCACCAGAAGGCGTAAAGCTATTGGATGCAAATGGGTCTTCAAGAAGAAGACCGACATGGATGACAATGTACAAACGTACAAAGCTAGGCTTGTAGCGAATGGGTATCGTCAAAGACATGGCGTCGATTACGAAGAACTTTCTCACCAATTACCATGATTAAATCCATTCGAATAATGCTTGCAATTACTGCATATTGCGATTACGAGATATGGCAGATGGACGTTAAAACCGCTTTCCTTAACGGAAACCTTTTGGAGGATGTTTATATGCAACAGCCTGACGGTTTTATCGCGCCCAGACTTACAAACAAGGTTTGTAAGTTAAATCGGTCCATTTATGGACTGAAGCAAGCATCGCGGTCATGGAACCAATGTGTTGATGATATCATAAAAGAATATGATTTCATTCAAAATGAAGATGATCCTTATGTATACAAGAAGGTTAGTGGGAGAGCACTGACTTTTATATTGTCCTTTATGTTGACGATGTATTTCTAATAGGCAATGACATTCCCATGCTAACGTCGGTGAAAGCTTGGCTTTCATTGAAATTCTCCATGAAGATCTGGGAGAAGCAGCCTTTATTCTGGGAATAAAGATCTACATGGATCGATCTAGAAATCTGCTTGGACTCTCCCAGAGCACGTACATTGACAAAGTATTGAAGAGATTCAACATGGATCAGTACAAGAGGGGACTGTTGCCAGTATCACATGGCGTCTATATATCTAAGGACATGTGTCCTAAAACTCAAGATGAGAGAGACAATATGAGTCGGATACCGTTTGCCTCGGCAGTCGGATCGATCATGTATGCCGTGATATGTACGCGACCTGATGTCTCCTATACTTTGAGCATGTGTAGTCGCTATCAGGCTGATCCAGGTGAAGGTCACTGGATGGCGGTTAAGAATATCCTAAAGTATTTTAGAAGAACTAAGGATACTTTCTTAATCTATGGAGATGGAGAACTTGAGGTAAACTGGAATACCGATGCAAGTTTCCAAACCGACAAAGACGACTGCAAGTCAAATCCGGGTACATATTTTGTTTGAATAACGGAGCAGTGAGCTGGAAATCATCCAAGCAAGAGACTGTTTCCGATTCAACAATTGAAGCGGAGTACATTACTGCAGCTGAAGCAGCAAAGGAAGTAGTTTGGATCCGAAAATTCCTAATTGGATTAGGAGTAGTTCCGTTAGCAGCTAAGCCCGTTCCATTGTATTGTGACAATAACGGAGCTATAGCACAGGCTAAGGAACCGCGGTCTCATCAACGATCCAAGCATGTTCTTCGACGTTTCCATCTGATTCTTGAGATCATACATCGTGGTGATGTGAAGGTCGAGAAGGTCGTATCAGATGAAAACATGGCAGATCCGCTAACGAAAGCTATTCCTCAGCCAAAATTTGAGCGACATGTAATAGTTCAGGTATTAGATGCTTGAGTGACTGGCTATAGACCAAGTGGGAGATTGTTGGACAGTTATGACCCATAGCGTCACTGTTTTGTAAAAGACATTGTGTTTTTTATACAAATTAACTATGTAGTAATGAAATTGCCTTTTACCGTTTTGTAATTTATTTACTTTCATATATAAATGGTAAAAGTCCATATGATTAGTTCTGGATTGAGATGATATGAGACAGTATCAATCATAAAGGTTTAATCATTAAATATCCTTAGTCGTAGTATTATCGAGATTGGACATCGATAATGTGGAATAGACCAGTATTGCACTTGTGCGCGTTGTGAGGGCATAACGACATAATTCTCATATATTTAAGTATAGGATACTTATGCAAGTGCGATAGGAGGTTGTGTTTTACCGATGGTACGGAAAACAGCGTCACTCTGGATAGACCCTGCGAATCCCATTGGTACTATGTATATGTGTCTATGGGAGTCCGCTTCAGGGTAGGTGTATTTGGTCTTAACTTGAGACTTGCATCGCTAATACTTGCGATGATCGGTAAACTTTGGTTTTGGTCATCCAGGGCTTTAAGAGGTTTTTTTGTACGCCTCTTCCGGTTTATTAAGAATCGTAGTGTATGGGATGTGATGTCAAGCCGGAAGTATCACTTCAGACATATGGAGATGATGATCACGCAGGGATTCAGAACTGGTTCTCTATAGTGTTGCAACCATCGGGATAATATGACAAGGTCATGATTATCCGATTCAAATAGACTAGTTGCTTGATATCTGATATGTGCTTCTCACGGGGCAGACACTATTCCAGCCCCAGGCCTCGCACATGACATCCGATACTGGATCGGAATACACAATACTACGGTATACTACGCCTGATAAAGATCGTATATTCCAGTAAGAATATTTCTGGAGAATTGGGTAGGCATGGCGTTTTGCTAGAATCCAACATTGTCTCGTAAATCGGTAAAACGTAGTACGAGGTACGTACGTGTTCGGATAGTCCGACGACCGTATTTACTCCCAACATATCTAGGGATCTCTTGGGTCGCTTCCCGAAGATTCACCAATGACGTATGATTCGAGCTAAATTAATCTGGGATTAATTGCGGAGAGACTTTATCTTGGATAAAGTACTATTTGAAGAGAGAGAAAGATTAATTTGGAATTAATCATTAAAATAATATATTCGATATATTATTCGGAATTAGATTTTGGCGCGGAATTAAAATTAGATTTTAATTCGGCGCGAACGAATTAATTTAGAATTAATTCGTTAGTGACGTGAATAGTAATTTTACTAGGCATAATTATTTAATTAAATTCGATTTAAATTACGTCGCGACGAAAGTTCGTTAATTCGGAATTAGCGAACCCGAGCCCGGGAGTGTTTGCTGGACCACTCCGATTCGGAATCGAGTGGGGCCCACATGTCACATCAGCCATCACATCACTAGTCAACTAATTCACTTTAGTTTGATGGGTTTTGTGGTGGATTGGTTAAAGAGTGTAAAACACTTCAAGTCAAAGTAAGGTGAATGACTTATACCAACCAAGGTTTGGTATATCATTTGTAATTGTTTTTGAAACAATTAATATTGATTTTGGAAATCAAATCTTCATCTTCTCCTCTCTCTCCCATTACCGAAACTGTGACAGTTTTTGCTCTTTCAATTTTCTTCATTTTCTTAGCCAAAAGTGTGAAGGAAAGGTGTGAATTCTTGTTGCAAAAATTCACCAAGGGCTAGCACTCTTCAAGGATCATCAATAGGTGATAGGGAAACTTATTCAAGAGCTTGGAAGACAAAACAAAGCTTAGAGCATTGTGGACTGCCTTGGCCGATTCTTGGAGCTCTTGGAGGAGGAAATTTTGTTGTTCATCACATCCTAAACCGATCGTTGTAAGTATGTTTCCGCCATATTTCTTCGTTATTCATTCATGTTTCATTGTTCATTTGATCTTGGGACTAATCATAGAAACCAACACTCTCCAACGTGACCAACTCTCCACCATAAACTCCTCCGACCGAATAAACAAATTAACGAATAATAGCAACAAACCTTAAGCCACCATCAGCGTGAAGAGAAACGTAGAGCCAAAGGGACCATAATGTGAAGATACATGCAGCCTTGACCCAAAGACACGTAAACAAAGACACAGCCCACCCCACAAACACATACAAGCCACCACCTAGCAACCCCATAACCATCGCAAAATAGTCCCCAAATCAGCCCCTAAACCATCACAAAACAGTCCCCAAATTAGCCTCTAAACCACCGCAAAACAGCTAAAATCATCTGATAAACCACCGCACAAACAGTCCCCAAACTGCACCTCAAATACCGTAAACAGTAACCAAAAGAAACAACCAGAAAACACACACCGAGGCGACGAAGGAGAAATAATGAACCAGTAAATCGAAAGAGTTACAAAGCATTAACCATTTCGACAACCGCGTAGCGCACTTCCAAGAGACGACTTAAGAGGTTAGACCTGAGGGCACCCTTTTTTATTTATTCTTATTTATTTTTTTATTTATCTTCTTATTTTACTTCGCATGAGTATTGTTGATTGGTGTATGCTATGACCATAGGATGAATGAATATGTGTTATCTCTCATGGTATATCGGATGGAAACCCAGACGTAAATTTCGTAGCCGAATCCGAATGGACGGTAGTGCGGTTTGTACTTGGGAAACAACTCCACGTGCCACTTGAGAGACACAAATATTTTGTTTCATCCAATCTAATGTTTATGCATGATTTAGTAGTTTAGGATGTTATTTATTTATCTAAGCATGATTTAGTCGTTTAGTATGTTATTTATTTTTATGCATGATTTAGTTGGTTATTTCCAAGCGTGATTAGTTATTTCTTTCGCATTAGGGATTTAATTTATGTTTATGCTTAGGTTGTTATTTACTTTTCGCTTTAATAATTCAATATGTTCATGAGATGCGTGCTTGCCATTATTTCGACTTACTTTTATGCATGCAAACTTAGATATATAGGTTATATGCAAACTTAGATGTAGGTTGTTGTTGCGTAGACTCGGTTAAATTATTACATAAATCTTTTCATTACAAGTGGCATAAGTAAGAGACCATTATGAACCCAACGGTTTGAGGTCTTCCCTTGCGAGGGGTGAGGGCGGCCTTAAATCATTTTCCCAGTTCACACTGGGTGGTGACTCCATTTTATTTCTCCGGTTTAGCTCCCCCGTGGGCTATTCCGTACTCCCGACTAGGCCGCGAGCCTAGAACAGCGTCGTCAAGTTCTGTGTCTTACAATAGGTACATCTTTGTCTTCTTCCATGTCAAGGAAAATGAAATCTACTAGAAGAATGAGTTTGTCGACTTTGACCAGCACATCTTCAACAACACCTCTTGGAAATGCGAGCGTTCGATCAGCAAGTTGTAATGAGACTGAGGTAGGCATTGCTTCTCCAATTTGTAGTTTCTTGTAAATAGAAAAAGGCTTCAAATTAACACTTGCACTTAAGTCACATAAAGCCTTACTGATATAGTGTTCTCTAATGGTGCATGGGACAGTGAAACTGCCAGGATCTTTCAAATTTGGGGGAAGTTTCCTCTGAATGATGGCATTGCATTCTTCCGTCAATGCTATTGTCTCGTAATCTCCCAATCTCTGTTTTCGTGAAAGAATGTCTTTCATGAATTTTACATAGCTGGGCATTTCTTCCAAGGCTTTTGTAAATGGAATGTTGATGTGAAGCTTCTTGAATACCTCCAGGAATCGAGCAAACTGCTTGTCCAGTTTTTTTTTCTGAAGTCGGTGTGGAAAAGGTGGAGGTGGAGTGATCCGAACTTTTTCTTTTTCCTTTGCTTCTTTTTCCTCCATCTGTGGCACTGCATCTTTTGAAACTTCCTCAATTGTTGCCTTGATTCCAACATCTTTGTTGATTTCAGTACCGCTTTTCAAGGTGATGGCTTGACATTGCTCATTCCCTCGGTTCCTTGGATTGTGTTCTGTGTTGCTGGGAAGATTACCTGGCGGTCTGTAACTCTGAGCATTGGGCAGTTGTCCCATTTGATTCTCCAGTGCTTTGATAGAGGCTGAATGACTTTGATTCAATGCTACTTGATTTTTAACCATAGCTGCTAAAGCATCGTATTTTGCTTCTTGCTTCTCAACTGGGCCATCACTTCTATTATCCCTGGTTTTTTGCTCATGGCTTTATTGGCTTTGTTGGATTGGATCCAGGTGGTGGATAGTTATGCTGTTGGAATCCAGGTGGTGGATTGTTCTTTTGCCCAGAATTGTGCTCTCATGAAAATTCGGATGATTCCTCCACCTTGGGTGTAAGTGTTGGAATATGGATTGTTCCCCTGTCTGTTGAAATTGTTGACATAGTTCACTGTCTCTTCTTGTTGGTTGTAAGATTCTGACTCAAGTACTCCTCCAAATGGTGAACTTGTGGATCCACCATTAATTCATGTTAAGAGTTTCCAGATTTTTGCAAATCACATCCAGCTTGGAATTCAGTGCTGTATTGGCTCCAACTTCATAAATTCCTGTAATTCTTTGGATCATGCTTCTTTCTGTTGGCCATAAAGAATTTTTGTTGGCCATTTCTTCAATTAAGTCCCAGGCCTGATCTTCTACTTTTCCCATCAAAGCTCCTCCAGCAGCAACATCAATTGTGGTTCTCATTATTCCTGAAAGTCCATTGTAGAAGGTTTGGACTTGTAGCCACTTTGTGCTATCATGATGAGGACATTTCCGGAGTAAATCTTTGAATCTTCCCCAAGCTTCGCAAAGGGATTCTGAATCTTGATGCATGAAGGATGTGATGTTATTCCTCAACTTGTAGTTCTGGCTGGTGGAAAGTACTTTGCAAGGAATTTGGTGGCTATAGTGTTCCAAGTTGTGATGGAACTGTAGGGGTTTTTAGGGGCTAAATCCGGTAACGCAGCGGAAGCGGTGGAAAATCAAATTTTCTGATTTCAAAACTTTTTCTCGAATTAATTAAATAAACATATTTATTTAATATTCCAATAATCAAATTATGAAATAAAATTCAAATGAATCATATTCAAGTGAATTACCGAAATGCCCTTACATTGGTATTTTGTCCATTTAGTCTGAAATTGATCTAATCAATTTTGAATGATTCTAAATCATTTCTAAGATGAACTTAGCATGTTCAAAACATCAAAACACCAAAAGCACCAAAAATCTCATTTTCTTCATCAAGGCCGAATGCACCTCCAAGGTGTGCCATTTGTGCACTTTGTCATTTCATGCTTCAAAACACATCAAGATGTAATCCAATCAACATGAAACTTTATATGCATCATATAAACATCCAATACACAACATATATTAGTCATGGCCGAATTTAATAGAAAATAAAGGAAAAAGATATTTTATTTTTCAAACAATTTTGAACAAATATCTTAAGTCAAAATCAATTTGACAACCTTTTCCTTTAATGTATAAGTCAACAATTGCAACTTATAATCATTTCCTAACTTTATCATTTGGTGATATATTTATATTTTAATATATTAATCATTTAACAATTAATAATTAAATAATTAATTAAATACAAATATATCAAATATATGTATTATATTTACTTTAAATCTCAAATACATATATTAATGATAAATGTCAAATACCTTTATTTGACTATTTATTGTGTATTTAATAATATCATATATTAAATACAAATACACATTAATTAGGAAATGACGGTTCGGCCCGTTCGCATGTATTTTTCGTTTAACGATTAAACGATTTATAAATAATCATCATTATTCATAAATGTTGCTCTAGTGCTCTACGAGTATATTTCATTATTGAGACTCTCTAGATTCAGGTATATCCGTCACGAAATCCAATTCCATGTGCATAATCTATCCACCCGTAGATTATGACGATCACGGATAAACTAGCTGAATCATACAGGTCGAGGTCATTGCATACGTATAATCTCTCCGTCATAGGTATCCGGATAATCCCAGAGATATAGATGTAAACGTCAAATCTCTATAGGTATTATCCCGTCGACGTATTCATTAGCAATCTCTAAATAACAATCGGAACTTACTTCCGAAGTATACTGTGGCCACAGATTTAACAGACTGCTAATTATATATGAAATACCTATACTCTGTACACAGAACTGACGGATCCTATCTTGACACACAGGATATCCTAAGGATCGATCCACACCCAACGAACAGGCGGAGGTCTGATCTAAATAGATCGGTGACGTGACTGCCATCTAAGTATGGAGGATGTCTCATACATCCACAGTGGTGTCTCAAGTCGAAGGACCACTATGCTACTCAACCCGAGAAGATTCTTATTGACGTTGGTGTACCATCCATTAAGAATCTTCGGTGAGCCGTTCAGTGTTTATCCATTATAAACACCTACACGTCTATACGAGTCTCCATAGACTCATGGTTCATTGGGATAAACCATCGGACCAAGTCTCGATATACGACATGTACTGGTCTCAACAGATTTGACTAACCGACCCGTGTTAGCAAATCTTGACCAGGAACTATGTTTGATAATATTCATATAGCAGTGACACTTCCCAATGTCAATTACAAACTAACTTTGTAACTGTGTACTGCATTATATATTATCGGGCCTTTGTCTAATATATACATATCACTAAACCACATTTAGTTTCAATCTAATCGTAATCAGATCGAATACGTATATAAGAACAAGAGGTGCAACCATAAATAAGTAATAATTATGGAATAAGGGGATGTTCGTATTCATGAATCAGACATAAATACGGTCCGGATTGGCGCTCTGAGCACCAACCCCAAAAATTTCTCCCATTTGCTCTAGTGCCCATCCACGGTATTATATACTCATCTCAATGTGCATCGTATGCACATGGCCCTCAAAAGCTCACCAGTACTTAAGAGGTAGGCAACAAAAACAAGTCCGCTATGACATATTGAGTTGTCAAACAAACTCCATCGTTTCCTATAGTCAGCATCATTCATATTTTGTAGAATCTAGATTATACATTAATATGACTCTGATGCTACATCAGTATTGTGCTACAGCTACTGAGTTGTCCAAGTATTTAAGGATCAAATCCAAAATACTATGAAGACAACCGCAAGCACAATAACAATTCAAAACTTCTATTTTATAAGGTCATTATGCAACTTCATAAGTCAATACTTTATAAGTTGCATTTAATTCCACTATAAAAGTAGAATCCTTCGTGACACTCCCACTGCATCTTTTGTGACTCTTTATGACGTAGACTGTCTAACGTCATAATTAGTCTCAAAACTAATATGACCCTAATGGTTGCAGACTATATTCTCCATGAATTAGAAACTCGTTTTAATATCTCAAAGATCACAAAGAATGTGTTTCAAGATCCATCCTATGGTCTATAGGATGTCAAAATAACTGGTAACAATTACGATTAAATTGACATCGATAATCGCACATAATAAAATATTCAATATGTCATCATCAAATGATACATAATATTGTTTAGACATTCTAATCAATATCTCTTTCGAAAATGGAATCATCCTTTACGAAAGATGAATACTTTGTATAAGACATACAATAACTGTCGAACAGTTATACTAACTATCATACAGATAGCCTTGTTATGTCTTTCATTAGATCATATCTAATGTACGACTAATGAGTATCTCACGAGTCTCCAAGTTTCATATCATATATAAAACTTTATATCAAATATAACAGAGACTACTCCCACTGCTTTCACGGAGTAAAGAAGACTTAGGTAAATCTTTTACCTCACAAACATCTCATTATTACAATAATAATGATAATGTCGTTAGGATATATAACACTATAAAGTAATTTGTACGCTCCCACTAACCCTTTATCACATATGTATTCTATATACTTTGACAAGATCAGACAAACTGACGATATCAAAAATAGAGAACACATATTTCGGAAGGCTTATCTGAGTCTACAATAGGCTCTATAAGCTAGCACACTAAACTGCGATCTCAGCAGAACACAAACTCTAGGGCCATTTCAGAATGAACTCTTCAACAAGGAAATCACAACTGATCTCTTATTTGAATAAGTCATCCAAAAACACCACTTTGCATTCTTTAGCTAAAATGTACAGTTTAATATGAACATTAACCAGTATATCTTTAATTGTTCAATTAGTGTGACAAGAGATAAGTTTTCTCAGAATCTACAATAGATTGCTGAGTATAACATTTCTCACTGTCATACTATAAAGGTCAAACCTTTAATAAGCTCACAATGCTTTCGCTGCGCAAACAATTAGCACATTTTATGAACTAATTCATAATGAAAGCTTAATCAAGTTCAAAACTTGATCGTAGTAAGCTATGAACAATCTTAGATCTATGGTTCAATGGTGAACTTCCAGAATCGATATCAAATATCGCTTCCGTTATAAGTTATACGATAAATTTTTTTTTTTTAGTAAGAAAACAACGGAACCATTAAGTATCAAATACTCGTGAATGATTTTGTTATCCTATTGGACTTGTATGGAAGATGTATAAGGGTTGGTTCATCTTATTAATTACGTAGTTCCATTTATAATTATCATTCTCACATTTGACTTCAATAAGTCAAGTCTTTTCTACAATAATAACATCAGATGTTACACACAAGTAATAAAACAATTTTATTACTTAGGATCGTAGGAAATATATTCTATTAAATAGAATACAATATTCTATTAAACAGAATAAACGAAAAACTTTTACTTATTACCTCCGAGGTGTAAGTAATTTCCATTATATAACTATTATATAAAAGAAAGATTGAAATCTCAAATTTTTCTAGATTCAAATTTTCTACCTATACATATCATATATGTAACTGTAGAAATTAATGGAACATTAATTAAAGAGATGAATTAGTGTTACTGGAGCATAACCCCAAGAGTATTGAAACTAATTCGGTAACACTCAATATCAAACGAATCAAATCATATAAGATTCGATTGCTCCCACTACTCAATTCCATCAAGATGGAATCGTGGAAGAATAATATTGAATATGAATCATATTCACTGAATAGCCTTAGAACTAATTGCTTTAAATTCAAATGTTTGATCGTATCAAAGATCTTTGAACAGTTCAAAGACATGTAATGAATTTTAAGGATCAAGTTTTCAAAATACTTCAGATTGAATATATTTGAACAAGTAAAAAATGTTCAATCTTCATTTCATCATAACAGATTGAAAGTTCTTGATACTTTCAAGACTTTCAATATGTGTTCCTTCAGAAACACGTAACTAAGTTATGACAATTCATCAACTAAGTTACGAAATAAAGAAAACTACCTTAAGCAATTATTATTTATTAAACTACATACATCCAATGTATCAGTTAAATAAATCTGGTGGTCCAATGACAATCATTGGTTTTTAAACGAGATCTTAATCACTTTCCTGAATACAATATTCATTAAATAGATAAGGATATGTGGTGTGATCTAGTATCAAACCATCCTTTACCATACGGAATAAGCATCCAATGCTTAAGTGATTAAATTCATAAAGCACCGTTCTAAATTATTTACTTTACCGAATAATTTTTCTTAATGTTTATCTCTACGTCAATGACACTACTAGTTATTATAAAACTGTGTAACAATTGTTTATAAAGAACAAGTGACTATCCAATAGTCGCGAGTTCCGATATCAAATATCAAAACAATCGTTAACCAATATTTCAAATAATTAGACGGGAGATCTGATATCCAATACCTATAGTTGTACTATTTGTGAAAATCAATATTTTCTAGACACAACTATACGCATCTCTTTTCTTCAGCTTTACTATTTGCATTCAACTATTCACAACAATTGTAAATAATTGATTAGCAAATTAGGTTAGACACATTACCTCTAAAGGTAGTTAAAGCTTAGAAACGTCATTACTAGATAAACAAATACCTAATAGGGCTTTCTTAATGCCAGTCAAGAATCTCGAGACATGAACTAATTCAAGTCAATTCTTACTGCATAAGAAACTATTCTCTCTAAAGTATTATGTCCTAAAAGGGATATCTATCTAGATTATCTGTTGTGACTTAGAAACTAAGTCATTAACCATCTTGATTTTTGAAGAAAATCATAACAGTAGTTCCCGATGGTTTAGACCAATCTAATAATATCCTAGTCTATTAGTATCTAGAACCTATTCTAGAATAACTGCAACCTAGAGTCAAGTCATATAACATATCATAATATGTGTGCAGTAAATAAAAGTTTAATTCTATATAAACAATAGAATAAGGAAACAAACAAGCGGCAATTTCCAAAATAACATACATTGCCTAAGTTATGGAATATTTTAAACTTAGCAGTGCCTCCCACTATTTTACGTAATGCCGTAATCCCCAACGAAAAAAGACGAGAATTCAATAATTAAATCGAATTCCATAATGGGAAGAGGACCCCATGAATATATTTCGACTCACAGCAGAGGCACGGTCTCGCCTACGTATATTCACAGGTAGACAACTCATTGTCAATCACTCAATAGTGACTCCTGGGTTTCGGTCCTGGTCGTTTCTCGTTGTCGCTGCGAAGGCAGGCCCACCCACCAAGGAGACGTACCAAGGTTAAACTCCATCAATGATAAATCAAGTTACTTGCGTAACCCTGACAGCTAGGGCACGTTCAGGATTCCGCTTTCGCTTGAATTATCTAGTATCTAATATACATTCGGCATAAATAAATTTCTATCAGCTAATCCTCACAGCAGAGGCACGGTCTCAGATGTAGTCAACGAAAAGATATTTATAAACCGTATTGACAAGACGGACCAAGAAACAAGTATTCCAAATACTAGTTACTTTAAAACCTCATTAAGTGGGGATATTTCATTAAGTGTCATACACCCTAAATCTAATCAAATTAGATTATAACAAGCATGTATAAAGTAAGTCAAGAAAACATGATTAAACATGAATAAAACAAGCTAATCATTTATGGAGGCCTAGAATCAGACTCGCTCTGATCCATTTGTAGGGGTTTTTAGGGGCTAAATCCGGTAACGCAGCGGAAGCGGTGGAAAATCAAATTTTCCGATTTCAAAAATTTTCTCGAATTAATTAAATAAACATATTTATTTAATATTCCAATAATCAAATTATGAAATAAAATCAAATGAATCATATTCAATGAATTTACCGAAATGCCCTTACATTGGTATTTTGTCCATTTTAGTCCGAAATTGATGTAATAAATTTTGAATGATTCTAAATCATTTCTAAGATGAACTTAGCATGTTCAAAACATCAAAACACCAAAGCACCAAAAATCCCATTTTCTTCATCAAGGCCGAATGCACCTCCAAGGTGTGCCATTTGTGCACTTTGTCATTTCATGCTTCAAAACACATCAAGATGTAATCCAATCAACATGAAACTTTATATGCATCATATACACATCCAAATACACAACATATATGAAACGCCCCAAATTTGGAATTGGTCATGAACCCTAATTTTTCAATTTCTTCAAATTGGACAAATTAGACCAAATTGGTTAAATCCAATACTTCAATCATCTTTCTTCCATCCAATCAAAGTCTCAACACAATGAAACAACTCAAGATCAAATCTAGGTCATCTAAGAGTGGGTCAACAACTCTAGATTAGCAACAAGGTTCCAAAACCATAAAAGAATACTTATAACTACACTAGTCACAAGCTTTCTCCATTATACATGCTCAACACTTTCACCAAACTTTATCCATCAAAAACACAAAGAATAAAGAAATTAATAACTAAGAACATCATATGTTATAGCCTAGATCATAAGGAACAATTTCTTATCTAATAGTAAGTTGGAAAAACTTACTAAAATCCAAGCTTTTCTTTAGTTTTCCTTTTCTTCTTCACTTGCTTCCTTGGTTTTTCTTTAATGGAGTTTATGTCAAAGTGAATTAGGTTATCAAATGAAAATGAAATGAAAAATATAAATACTTGCTACACTTTTAGCCTTGGCCGAAATTGGCCAAGCCAAATGCAAGAATAATAATTTCAATTCATTTCACCTTTTATCTTATCAACTTTAATAAATATCTAAAAACACTTTAAATATATTAATACAAAGTCAACAAAGGCAACCAAGAGAAATATAACTCTTATATTCTAAGGTCATGGCCGAATTTAATAGAAAATAAAGGAAAAAGATATTTTATTTTTCAAACAATTTTGAACAAATATTTTAAGAAGTCAAAATCAATTTGACAACCTTTTCCTTAATGTATAAGTCAACAATTGCAACTTATAATCATTTCCTAACTTTATCATTTGGTGATATATTTATATTTAATTATATTAATCATTTAACAATTAAATAATTAATAATTAATTAAATACAAATATATCAAATATATGTATTATATTTACTTTAAATATCTCAAATACATATATTAATGATAAATGTCAAATACCTTTATTTGACTATTTATTAATGTGTATTTAATAATATCATATATTAAATACAAATACAATTAATTAGGAAATGACGGTTCGGCCCGTTCGCATGTATTTTTCGTTTAACGATTAAACGATTTATAAATAATCATCATTATTCATAAATATGCTCTAGTGCTCTACGAGTATATTTCATTATTGAGACTCTCTAGATTCAGGTATATCCGTCACGAAATCCAATTTCATGTGCATAATCTATCCACCCGTAGATTATGACGATCACGGATAAACTAGCTGAATCATACAGGTCGAGGTCATTGCATACGTATAATCTCTCTGTCACAGGTATCCGGATAATCCCAGAGATATATATGTAAATGTCAAATCTCTATAGGTATTATCCGTCGACATATTCATTAGCAATCTCTAAATAACAATCGGAACTTACTTCCGAAGTATACTGTGGCCACAGATTTAACAGACTGCTAATTATATATGGACTACCTATGCTCTGTACACAGAACTGACGGATCCTATCTTGACACACACAGGATATCCTAAGGATCGATCCACACCCAACGAACAGGCGGAGGTCTGATCTAAATAGATCGGTGACGTGACTGCCGTCTAAGTGTGGAGGATGTCTCATACATCCACAGTGGTCTCAAGTCGAAGGACCACTATGCTACTCAACCCGAGAAGATTTTTATTGACGTTGGTGTACCATCCATTAAGAATCTTCGGTGAGCCGTTCAGTGTTTATCCACTATAAACACCTACACATCTATACGAGTCTCCATCGGACCCAGTCTCGATATACGACATGTACTGGTCTCAACAGATTTGACTAACCGACCCGTGTTAGCAAATCTTGACCAGGAACTATGTTTGATAATATTCATATAGTAGTGACACTTCCCAAAGTCAATTACAAACTAACTTTGTAACTGTGTACTGCATTATATATTATCGGGCCTTTGTCTAATATATACATATCACTAAACCACATTTAATTTCAATCTAATCGTAATCAGATCGAATACGTATATAAGAACAAGAGGTGCAACCATAAATAAGTAATATTATGGAATAAGGGGATGTTCGTATTCATGAATCAGACATAAATACGGTCCGGATTGGCACTCTGAGCACCAACCCCAACAATTTCTCCACTTGCTCTAGTGCCAATCCACGGTATCATATACTCATCTCAATGTGCATCGTATGCACATGGCCCTCAAAAGCTCACCCAGTACTTAAGAGGTAGGCAACAAAAACAAGTATGCTATGACATATTGAGTTTTTCAAACAAACTCCATCGTTTCCTATAGTCAGCATCATTCATATTTTGTAGAATCTAGATTATACATTATATGACTCTGATGTTACATCAGTATTGTGCTACAGCTACTGAGTTGTCCAAGTATTTAAGGATCAAATCCAAAATACTATGAAGACAACCGCAAGCACAATAACAATTCAAAACTTCTATTTTATAAGGTCACTATGCAACTTCATAAGTCAATACTTTATAAGTTGCATTTAATTCCACTATAAAAGTAGAATCTTCGTGACACTCCCACTGCATCTTTTGTGACTCTTTATGACGTAGACCGTCTAATGTCATAATTAGTCTCAAAACTAATATGACCCTAATGGTTGCAGACTATATTCTCCATGAATTAGAAACTCGTTCTTAATATCTCAAAGATCACAAAGAATGTGTTTCAAGATCCATCCTATGGTCTATAGGATGTCAAAATAACTCGTAACAATTACGATTAAATCGACATCGATAATCGCACATAATAAAATATTCACTATGTCATCATCAAATGATACATAATATTGTTTAGACATTCTAATCAATATCTCTTTCGAAAAAGGAATCATCCTTTACGAAAGACGAATACTTTGTATAAGACATACAATAACTGTCGAACAGTTATACTAACTGTCATACAGATAGCCTTGTTATGTCCTTCATTAGATCATATCTAATGTACGACTAATAGGAGTATCTCACGAGTCTCCAAGTTTCATATCATATATAAAACTTTATATCAAATATAACAGAGACTACTCCCACTGCTTTCACGGAGTAAAGAAGACTTAGGTAAATCTTTTACCTCACAAACATCTCATTATTACAATAATAATAATAATGTCGTTAGGATATATAACACTATAAAGTAATTTGTACGCTCCCACTAACCCTTTTATCACATATGTATTCTATATACTTTGACAAGATCAGACAATCTGACGATATCAAAAATAGAGAACACATATTTCCGGAAGGCTTATCTGAGTCTACAATAGGCTCTATAAGCTAGCACACTAAACTGCGATCTCAGCAGAACACAAACTCTAGGGCCATTTCAGAATGAACTCTTCAAACAAGGAAATCACAACTGATCTCTTATTTGAATAAGTCATCCAAAAACGCCACTTTGCATTCTTTAGCTAAAATGTACAGTTAATATGAACATTAACCAGTATATCTTTAATTGTTCAATTAGTGTGACAAGAGATAAGTTTTTCTCAGAATCTACAATAGATTGCTGAGTATAACATTTCTCACTGTCATACTGTAAAGGTCAACCTTTAATAAGCTCACAATGCTTTCGCTGCGCAAACAATTAGCACATTTTATGAACTAATTCATAATGAAAGCTTAATCAAGTTCAAAACTTGATCGTAGTAAGCTATGAACAATCTTAGATCTATGGTTCAATGGTGAACTTCCAGAATCGATATCAAATATCGCTTCCGTTATAAGTTATACGATAAAATTTTTTTTTTTTTAGTAAGAAAACAACGGAACCATTAAGTATCAAATACTCGTGAATGATTTGTTTATCCTATTGGACTTGTACGAAAGATGTATAAGGGTTGTTTCATCTTATTAATTACGTAGTTCCATTTATAATTTATCATTCTCACATTTGACTTCAATAAGTCAAGTCTTTTCTACAATAATTAACATCAGATGTTACACACCCAGTAATAAAACAATTTTATTACTTAGGATCGTAGGAAATATATTCTATTAATAGAATACAATATTCTATTAAACAGAATAAACGATAAAATTTTACTTATACCTCCGAGGTGTAAGTAATTCCATTATATAACTATTATATAAAAGAAAGATTGAAATCTCAAATTTTTCAAGATTCAAATTTTCTACCTATACATATCATATATGTAACTGTAGAAATTAATGGAACATTATTAAAGAGATGAATTAGTGTTACTGGAGCATAACCCCAAGAGTATTGAAACTAATTCGGTAACACTCAATATCAAACGAATCAAATCATATAAGATTCGATTGCTCCCACTACTCAATTCCATCAAGATGGAATCGTGGAAGAATAATATTGAATATGAATCATATTCACTGAATAACCTTAGAACTAATTGCTTTAAATTCAAATGTTTGATCGTATCAAAGATCTTTGAACAGTTCAAAGACATGTAATGAATTTTAAGGATCAAGTTTTCAAAATACTTCAGATTGAATATATTTGAACAAGTAAAAAATGTTCAATCTTCATTTCATCATAACAGATTGAAAGTTCTTGATACTTTCAAGACTTTCAATATGTGTTCCTTCAGAAACACGTAACTAAGTTATGACAATTCATCAACTAAGTTACGAAATAAAGAAAACTACCTTAAGCAATTATTATTTATTAAACTACATACATCCAATGTATCAGTTAAATAAATCTGGTGGTCCAATGACAATCATTGGTTTAAACGAGATCTTAATCACTTTCCTGAATACAATATTCATTAAATAGATAAGGATATGTGGTGTGATCTAGTATCAAACCATCATTTACCATACGGAATAAGCATCCAATGCTTAAGTGATTAAATTCATAAAGCACCGTTCTAAATTATTTACTTTACCGAACCGAATAATTTTTCTTAATGTTTATCTCTACGTCAATGACACTACTAGTTATTATAAAACGTGTAACAATTGTTTATAAAGAACAAGTGACTATCCAATAGTCGCGAGTTTCGATATCAAATATCAAAACAATCGTTAACCAATATTTCAAATAATTAGACGGGAGATCTGGTATCCAATACCTATAGTTGTACTATTTGTGAAAATCAATATTTTCTATACACAACTATACGCATCTCTTTTCTTCAGCTTTACTATTTGCATTCAACTATTCACAACAATTGTAAATAATTGATTAGCAATTAGGTCGGACACATTACCTCTAAAGGTAGTTAAAGCTTAGAAACGTCATTACTAGATAAACAAATACCTAATAGGGCTTTCTTAATGCCCAGTCAAGAATCTCGAGACATGAACTAATTCAAGTCAATTCTTACTGCATAAGAAACTATTCTCTCTAAAGTATTATGTCCTAAAAGGGATATCTATCTAGATTATCTGTTGTGACTTAGAAACTAAGTCATTAACCATCTTGATTTTTGAAGAAATCATAACAGTAGTTCCCGATGGTTTAGACCAATCTAATAATATCCTAGTCTATTAGTATCTAGAACCTATTCTAGAATAACTGCAACCTAGAGTCAAGTCATATAACATATCATAATATGTGTGCAGTAAATAAAAGTTTAATTCTATATAACCAATAGAATAAGGAAACAAACAAGCGGCAATTTCCAAAATAACATACATTGCCTAAGTTATGGAATATTTTAAACTTAGCAGTGCCTCCCACTATTTTTACGTAATGCCGTAATCCCCAACGAAAAGACGAGAATTCAATAATTAAATCGTTTCCATAATGGGAAGAGGACCCCATGAATATATTTCGACTCACAGCAGAGGCACGGTCTCGCCTACGTATATTCACAGGTAGACAACTCATTGTCAATCACTCAATAGTGACTCCTAGGTTTCGGTCCTGGTCGTTTCTCGTTGTCGCGTGATAAACTCAATGATAAACTCATCAATGATAAACCAAGTTACTCATCAATGAGACGTACCAAGGTTAAAACTCATCAATGATAAACTCAAGTTACTTGCGTAACCCTGACAGCTAGGGCACGTTCAGGATTCCGCTTTCGCTTGAATTTATCTAGTATCTAATATACATTCGCATAAATAAATTTCTATCAGCTACATCCTCACAGACAGAGGCACGGTCTCGGATGTAGTCAACGAAAAGATATTTATAAACCGTATTGACAAGACGGACCAAGAAACAAGTATTCCAAATACTAGTTACTTTAAAACCTCATTAAGTGGGGATATTCCATTAAGTGTCATACACCATAATCTAATCAATTAGATTATAACAAGCATGTATAAAGTCAATAAAACATGATTAAACATTGAATAAAACAAGCTAATCATTTATGGAGGCCTAGAATCAGACTCGCTCTGATATCATTTTGTAGGGGTTTTTAGGGGCTAAATTCGGTAACGCAGCGGAAGCGGTGGAAAATCAAATTTTCCGATTTCAAAACTTTTTCTCGAATTAATTAAATAAACATATTTATTTAATATTCCAATAATCAAATTATGAAATAAAATTCAAATGAATCATATTCAAGTGAATTACCGAAATGCCTTTACATTGGTATTTTGTCCATTTTAGTCCGAAATTTATGTAATAAATTTTGAATGATTCTAAATCATTTCTAAGATGAACTTAGCATGTTCAAAACATCAAAACACCAAAACACCAAAAATCCATTTTCTTCATCAAGGCCGAATGCACCTCCAAGGTGGTCATTTGTGCAATTTGTCATTTCATGCTTCAAAACACATCAAGATGTAATCCAATCAACATGAAACTTTATATGCATCATATACACATCCAAATACACAACATATATGAAACGCCCCAAATTTGGAATTGGTCATGAACCCTAATTTTCAATTTCTTCATTCAATTGGACAAATTAGACAAAATGGTTAAATCCAATACTTCAATCATCTTTCTTCCATCCAATCAAAGTCTCAACACATTGAAACAACTCAAGATCAAATCTAGGTCATCTAAGAGTGGGTCAACAACTCTAGATTAGCAACAAGGTTTCCAAAACCATAAAAGAATACTTATAACTACACTAGTCACAAGCTTTCTCCATTATATATGCTCAACACTTTCACCAAACTTTTATCCATCAAAAACACAAATAATAAAGAAAGGAATAACTTAAGAACATCATATGTTATACCCTAGATCATTAGGAACAATTTCTTATCTAATAGTAAGTTTGGAAAAACTTACTAAATCCAAGCTTTCTTTAGTTTTTCCTTTTCTTCTTCACTTGCTTCCTTGGTTTTTCTTTAATGGAGTTTATGTCAAAGTGAATTAGGTTATCAAATGAAAATGAAATGAAAACTATAAATACTTGCTACACTTTTAGCCTTGGCCGAAATTGGCCAAGCCAAATGCAAGAATATAATTTCAATTTCATTTCACCGTTTAATCTTATCAACTTTAATAAATATCTAAAAACACTTTAAAGATATTAATACAAAGTCAACAAAGGCAACCAAGAGAAATAAATCTTATATTCTAAGGTCATGGCCGAATTTAATAGAAAATAAAGGAAAAAATATTTTATTTTCAAACAATTTTGAACAAATATCTTAAGAAGTCAAAATCAATTTGACAACCTTTTCCTTTAATGTATAAGTCAACAATTGCAAATTATAATCATTTCCTAACTTTATCATTTGGTGATATATT
>SKCR01002649.1:0-27119 GCA_019454045.1 Zanthoxylum bungeanum
GTATTTTCATTACGGTATTACCGTGATGCTATAATACTTTAGCCAATCTGTTTGTCTATTTCGTGTCGAAACTTAAAAGTGTCTTATTCGTGTTCTTCAAAAGAAACATACAACCATAACGCGATGCCATATCCGTAAAGGTCATGAAATATTCATATCCACATCTACCCTAGCTAGACATGGGCCCACTTGCTTCACTATGAACTAGGGCTAACAGATAGGTGGCTTTTACACTTTTACCAAGTAAATAGTGTTTTAGGCACTTTGCCCAATAAACTAGATTCGTAGACTTTATTTGAATGGAATCAAATTAGTCAGCGTACCCACTCTTCAAAAGTGCGGATATACGAGTCTTGTTAATTGTGTCCCAGACAACAATGCCACAATTAAGTTTCATCTGATCAAATCAGTTGAGCTATTTATTTGTCATAATTTATATTTGAGATTTAATTATATTCAAAATATAAATTCTATTATTCACATCTAATGTGTATATCTCAATATCATCTTTATATAATGAAACACTTTAGTGTTCCAGAATATAAAGGTTCACCCGCAGCGGGTCAAACACTGATATAAAGATAATGTATCTAGTCAAACTAGTCACATTATAACAGTATCCTAATTTAGGTACAAACCTGAGGGTAGTTCCTAAACTTAGGTATCTACGATTAAAACAGCGACTTTCGTCCCGTTTCCAATCCGGAGATTAAATCTCAATTGAGGTCAGTATCCTGTTTAAAACAGATTATGAACATCAATATATATTTATGTATCACACTAAGTATTTAAAATCTAATTTTAATACTAGTTGTGAACATAATGTTGACAAATATATTTGAAGTCAGAGCCTTGCTCGTCTTCAATTCCTTCATGTCTGCTTTGTCCAAACGGCAGTCACGCTTCCGCGATCCCGTTTGCCACATTTGTGCAGACATTTTGGGATATTGCCTTTATCTTCCCAGAATATTATAATGATTTTGCCTTTGCCTATTTCAACACTCCAGAAGCCTTTGGCCAAGCCTTGGCCTTCTAGAATATCGAAGTAAGGTGCGCCTTGCGCTACTTGCCTAATTGCAAACTTTGACTTTATCTCCTTGAGAATAGTCATTAACTCTCCAAGAGTTATGTATTGCAATTTAGTACTTCTAAAATCTAAGTATAGATTTATGAAGATCCTTCAATTTCAGTATCATACTTTAAGGATCTAATCCTTAGTTCTGATTCAGAAATTAAGGAGTCTACTGCGACAAGCTTAATGGATTAAGCACTAAAGTTATCATCACATAATCTTCCAAAGATTATGCTCTACTATTTGCTTAACTCCGGGCTTAGGCTTAATATATTATTTTATCAAATAAAATAACTTATTATTTTTCCAGGACCATCCTGAAATTTTGTTCCCAATTTTGAAAATTAAACCATTTAAATACATTTTCCCTAGAATTATGTTTTAAATGTCAATCTTTCAATTTTAATCTTGATTCTAATAGTCCAACTATTTAATCAACGATTTTCGTAACTTTTATTATAATGATTACAATAGTCCAACTACTTAATCAACTATAATTTAATAGATTAAAATCAATTATATTGATTACTATAATCCAATTATAAAATCAACTATAAATGAATAGTTTGAATATATAGTCCAACTATTTATTAAAACAATATTTAAATATTAGTCCAACTAATATTTAATAACTTTGACGAATGATATTTGTTTGAGCGCGTTTGGCGAGTAATTGAACGAGTATTGCAAATTCAATTCTTGCCTCCCACTATTTTTCGGCGAGCCTCTAACCCTCTGTCGAGTACTCGGGAAACCGCGTTTCCTAGTGGGCTAGGATCCCGTTAAGTATCACACAATCTTGACTTTGGCCAACAAATTGTATGATAATTAACTAGGTAGATCTCTAAGATCGATTGGATCCAATCCAATTCCTAGATCCGGTAGGGGGACATCCAAGTCCGAAACATATATCTTATATATGCCAATACATCCAATGTATTACCTAACCTTTTTCCTCTGAATCAACTAAGCTTTGGCTTTGGCACAACAAAATTAGTGATCCCAGTTAAGCGCGACCCATTGACCATGGAAAGCTTCGTAATTAATGTCGATGGACAAGAAGTGGTCTTGACTTTTGCCAACAAACCACAACTTGGACAAGACACCAATATGGAACAAAGCCTTCGTGATTCAAACACATCTTCGACAAACCAAGGCCTTGACTTTGGCCAACAAACCAATGCCGTCTTAGATCTTGAGTGAGAATCACTCAATGGAAGGAAAAACTCTTAATATTATTTGAGGGTTTTCGAGTGCAAATTGGAAACCAATTTATTATCTTTGTTAAGGTCTCATCATCATACACCCTTAAAAATGCATTCTAAACACATAATAAAACGCGTATAATTAATAATAATGATATGCGGATGGATACTTTACACATTGATCCTAGATCAAATCTCTCACTTTCTCTCTCCCGCTAGCACAAATATTGCTTCTACTCATTACACTACACTTCTAAAGAAACCTCATTTACATTGAGGGGAATAGGTGAGAAGAGAATACAAAGAAATGAGAGGTAATAAGGCTGGACACGCAGGTCCAATTAATAAATCAAATTTATTACAACAATTTCTAAAATTGTCCCACCCATCTAATATCCATCTGATATACATTATTCATGCATCGCAACCATGTATTCACACAAGCATGTTATCAATCAATCTAATCAAATTAATTAATCTGATAATTAATGATCATCCAATGTTCAAACAACGATTTGATTTTGCTCGAGTCAAACTCGTTTAAACATACTAAATCATCCAATTTCATTAATCATGCTCAAACTCATTTTTGCCCAAATTTTAAGCCCTAAACTTTTTCATGCTCAAACCTTGCTCTAGATGCCATTGTTGGTTTCTATTAAGGTCCCAAGATCAATTATAAGCATGAATCAAGTGCGAATACACATCGAAGAAGTTGCGGAATACTCACATCGATCGGTTGAGTGACGCGGCAAGCAATAAAACTCAAAAATCTGCTCTTTGTGCATTCGGCAGTGGGCAGAATTTCCTCACTGTTTTGGCTTCATTTTTGGTCCTTCGTCAAGCTCCAAGCTTCGTCGAAAGGTTCCTGGCTCATGGGTAGACTTCCTTATCACCTTCGCATGTCTCGTAGTGTGCTAGCACTTGCGATTTTTGCCACAAAAATCCAACTCTTTGCTCCCCTAACTCACGGTTTCATGACAGAAACCAGTGAGCTATTTTTGGCCCCATGGGCGTGAGAATGAGAGAGATGAGAGGAAGAGAGAATGTGTGGTTGGTTTCCAAATTTGTGTATCTTATACACACATTTGAATTTCCATTTCATTTCATGTGAATTTGGCTTTTAAAAGTCAAATCATTAAAGCCTCAACCACTCACATCACTAGATCCATCAAGTTGTCAAGTCACATCACTCAAAGTGACTTGTGATTTGACGCTTGATGTGACTAGCGATTTGATGCTTGATTTGACGTGCCGCACTCGAATTCGAAATGCGAATACGCTTGCAAATAATCTCGGGCTCGGGTTCGTTAATTCCAAATTAACGAATTTTCCGTTGCGTCGTAATTAAAAGATTACGCCTAGTGAAATCACTATTCATGTCGCTAACGAATAAAATCTAATTTTAATTCCGCGTCGAAATCCAATTTCGTTTAATATATCAAATATATTAATTTAATCGATTAATTCCAAATTAATCGTTATCTCTCTTTTAATGATATTTTATCCCAGATAAAATATCTCCGCAATTAATCCCATATTAATTTTCTCTCTCTTCTATTTAATCCCAGATTAATATAGAGTGGGAGTCATACGTCATCGGTGAATCTTTGGGAAGCGACCCATGAGATCCCGGATATGTTGGCAGTAAATTCGGTCATCGGACTATCCGAACACGTAAGTACCTCGTACTACGTTTATACCGATTTACAAGACAAGGTTGGCCTCTAGCAAAGCGCCATGCCTACCCAATTCTCCGGAAATATCCTTACAGGAATAAATGATCTGTATCAGGTGTAGTATATGTAGTATTGCGTATTTCTGTCCAGTATCGAATGATCACGTGCTAGGTCTGGGGCTGGAATTGTGTCTGCCCTGTACGAAGCACATGTCGGATGTCTGGTGACTAGTCTCTATAATCGGATAAACCTGACCTTGTCATTTTATCCCGATAGCTACAGCATTTAAGAGTGCTAGTACCGTATCCTACGTGACCATCATCTCCATATGAATGGAGTGACACTTCCATCTTGACATCACACCCAACACACTACGATTCTCAATATACCCAGTATTGGCGTACACATAACCGGTTAAAGTCATGGACGACCTCAACCAAAGTATATTGATTGTCGCAAGTATTAACGGTGCAAGTCTCAGGTTAAGACCAAATAAACCTACCCTGATTTCGGACTTCTATAGACACATAGTCATACTACCAATGGAATTCCGAGGGGGTCTATCTAGAGCGAAGCTGTTTCCCGTACCATCGGTGAAACACAACCTCCTATTACACTTGCATGAGTATCTTATACCCAAATATATGAGAAATTTGATGTTGTGCCCTCACAACGTGCACAAGTGTAATACTAGTCTTTTACACATTTATCGATGTCCAATCTCGATAATGCTCTAACTAGGGATATTTAATGATTTATCCTTTGTGGACTGATACTGTCTCATATCATTCTCTGTCCAGGAACAAATCATAGGGACCTCTCATCATTTATACATCTTGGTGATCTAATCACAAATGATAAGAGTGCAATCTCCTTTGTCACATAGTTAATTTGTACAACAGCACCATGATCTGTACAAATAGTGACGCTATGGGTCATAATTGTCCAACAGACACGAGGCGAAAGGGATTGTCGTCACCGTAGGATTGTGACACGTGGCACACTGTGATTGGTTGATGATGACATGGCGATGACATGGCATTTTGACTTGGTCAACTACTGATGTGGATGATGACGTGGCTGACACGTGGCGATGGTGATTGTCGGCACCATAGGATGATGACACGTGTCACGGTGCTTGTTAGCAGATCGGCTGTGATGGTGACATGTGGCACGGTGCACGATAGCAAAATCAAACTTCTCAGATTCTGACAAGTAGATCTGGCGCATGTTAGGCATCGCGACGCAGCCTGCGCGTCGCGACGGGCCAAATGACAAAATTTCCCTTTTATGTTCTTTTTCACTGTTTTGGCACCAAATCACCTCCAGAATGTCCTGAAACTTTATTTATCTATAAAATAACACAAAAAACATCAAAATAGTCACAAAACTCGAGAAACTATACAAAATATTAGGTCAAATGAGTGGGAAATAGTGATACATTTACCACTCATCACACCCTCAAACCTAACATTATGCTAGTCCTCGAGCAAAACATAAAATAAAATACATAAACAACCTTAAAATTTAATTTAACTAAGCCATTTTCGTAGGGATCACAGTTGCATTTAGGGTATGCAACAAGCCTTTAAACCCCTAAGTGTCCCTAGTGGATGAGTTGTAGTCTCGTGAGGGTTTACAGCAATGATACCCACAAACATTTTACAAAAGTAAAAAGGTGTTAAAACTAATGCACACAAAAAAAAAGATAAGAGAAAAGAGAATAAAGAAGTTAGTGACTATTCAGGTGAAACTTCTACTCCAAGTTACTAGATGTTTTCTTTCTTTCTAAATTACTGAATAAGTAAATTCTTTGATTATATTTACCATTCTCCATATGCACAGCCGTCAAAATATTAATCAACTCATTTTTGCCCACAATAGTCACAAGTGCAGTTGATAAGAGAGTAATATTTTTGTCCTAAAGTTTTATCAGAATTCACACCTTTTTGTAAAAATGGAATAATTTTTCTGATTTTTCTGATTTTTTCTTTGATTTTTGATTTGATTTTTTATTTATATACAATATCTTCTGTTTATGTAGCGAGTGTTGGGTCGGTGGCTCCCAAACCAGTTGGCTTTAGGGCACCAGATGTTAAGACACCCCTACGGATTTAATTACTCAGACTTCAGATATATATTTTTGCAACATCCTTGATCCATGTAGCAAGCTTTGGGCCAGTGACTCCCAAACCAGTTGGTTTTAGCGAATTAAGTGGTAAAACACCCCTACGGACTTAATAACTCGGATTTCAGACGTTTTTTTTTTACTCCATCACTTTTTTTTAGATGCTTCCTCCAATTAAACTAGAGCACTGAATATTACAAACTTTTCAATTATAGCTCATGTCCGTATGTTACCATGCATGTTGATAATACCTACCAACTGAGCATATGAAAATCCATTTTTGTCAATTTTATGGAGAATTTACAAATTAAATAATTCAAAATGAAATAAACAAAAATTAACTTGTTCCGAAATATGTTTGAGATACGTCTCAGGAATGGGAACTCCTTACACAGTTATCTCTCACCAATTTCACATTTTTTAGTCAAAATAAAAACAAAAACGCAAAATATTTTTTTAATTTTTGAAAAAATTTCAATTTTTTTGTATTTTTCGAAAAAAATTGGACTAAAAATAAAAACAACACACAACTAAAAACAACATATTGATCAACTAATTCCCTCCCCCAAACCTAAATAAGACATTGTCCCCAATGTCTTAAACAGTAGAAGAAGAGTTTAGAAGATGGTACCTGGTTAGCTGAAATTCTACACGAAAAGTTAAAGGTTAAGATCCAGATTAATCCGACGCCTCTTACCACGATCACCTTCGGACCGATTTATCTTTGAAATGATAGGGTCAATTTTTGGTTCATAGGCTAAGATTTGGTCAATTAGATCCGGAGCAGTTCTGGCAGTGAAGAGGAGTTCTTTTAAAGGTTTTGACACGAACCCATTTCTCCGGGCATCATCAAGAAACACACGAAGAAAATCATAAAATCCTTCAACATTGTACAGTCCAAGCGGTTTCTGGTGTATGTTCAGGTTCGCCCAATATAACACTGTAAAAATTTCCTCCAATGTACCCAAGCCACCTGGCAAAGCAATAAAAGCATCAGCACGATTAATCATTTCTACCAGTCGTTCAGACATACCTGGCATAATCAGTTCTTCTCCGTTTGATGGTCCAATAAGATTTGCTTCTGCCAAGGGTTTTGGGATGATTCCCAAAACGTGACTGCCTCCTTCCTGTACAGCTTTTGAAACGATCCCCATAAGTCCAAGATTGCCTCCGCCATATACTAAGTGCATATTCCTTGCAGCTAAGACTCGACTCAATTCATGTGCTGCTTCTACGTATTGTGGCTTAACACCAACACTAGTACCGCAAAACACACAGATGTTTTCAACTCGTCTTCTTGAAGTGGCTTCCATGTTTTACTCTGGATGTCTTCAAAAGTGCAATGATGAGTTGAATTTATAACACCTGAAAAGGGTGAGTAAAATAATAGCACCAGTACCTGCCAAATGACAATTATTAGTTAACAGTAAAATAAATCGTGATAGTCAAAAAGGTCTGGATCCTGTCGGAGAAAATAAAAGAAAACAACAAAACAAATTATAATTATTAGGAAAAGACAAAGAGAAATAATATTTACAATAATTTACAGCTTAATTGACGTCTATGCGTCAGGGATAAGCTTTCCATCCAATTTTCTTATAAATTGGCAAACAAGGTCTTTTTGAGTGAGATTCCCGAGACTTAACTGTTGTCTTTCTTTTTGAAATTGTGCATATAACACACGAATTTCGTGATACACATATCCATTGGGATGTGTCTCAAGAGTTTTAGATATATCATCCAAAGACTTCTTACTCAAGCCATCTCTAATGAAATTAATCTTATCTTTGCGATTATCAGACACCATTCCTAAAGAACGACAACAACTATCAAAAAACATATGAGCATATTTATAACAAACACATATTCTTTTGGCTCTCCTCTTTTTAGCATAGGTGCTCCTTCCAAAACCAGGAAGATGAGTAATAAAAGATTCAGAAGACTCACCTGCCAATCGGACCCGTGCTTCAATTACCCAACGAATTTCAGTATGAATACCATGGATTGTTAGTAGTCTCGTTCATTCCAAGCGAGCTTTGTAAACTTTCATCAGAGATTTTTGAGGGAGAGAAGGAAATTGCTTGTGAAGATTTGCAAGAACTTCTTCCATCGTGAAATGACTTTACCTGTAAAAATTAAACACACAAAAATAAAACACACCAGATCATAATATATACACAAATTGCATGGGTTGCCTCCCTGCGAGCGTTAAGTTTAACGTCTTCAGCTAGACGTGACTTCTCGAACGTTAGGCTGGATCTGAAAGTGTGACACTTCTATTTTGTCGCTCAAATGATTCTCCCTAGTAGTGTTTGACACGCTTGTTTTTAACCTTGAAAGTTTTGTTGGAGTTAGGATCATGTATCTCAACGGATCTGTCTGATAAAACCTTGGTGATCACAAATGGACCTGACCACCGTGATTTTGGCTTCCATGGGAAGAATTTCACCCTTGATTTGTTTAAGAGTACCTTCTGCCATAGTTCCAGTTGTATGCGCACTAACTTCTCATCATGTCTTTTCCTTGCCTTTTCTTTGTACAATTTGGCATCCTCAAAAGGCTGATTGTGAAATTCCTCCAATTCGTTGAGCTGGTGGAAATTTTTCTCTTCTGTTGCTTGTAGTGCAAGAATTGGCTTTTTCAGTGCAAAAGACGCTTTATCTTCAGGCTCCATAGGCAGTTGACATGCTTTAAGTTTGTTAGTAGAACTTTTCCTTTCATCAGAATTTTGGATGGTACTGTGTATTACATCAAGTCTAAAACATTCGTCATTCTTTTCATCATCTGGGAAATTCATGGCCTTGAAAACATTGAATGTTACTTCTTGGTCTTGTACCCTCATGGTTAATTCTTCTTTTTGTACATCAATAATAGTTCGACCTGTAGCCAAGAACGGTCTCCCAAGGATTATCGGCACGTCTGCATCTTCCTCCATATCAAGGACAATAAAATCTGCTGGAAGAATGAGTTTGTCGACTTTGACCAACACATCTTCAACAATACCTCTTGGAAATGCGAGTGTTCGATCAATTAGTTGTAGTGAGACTGAGGTAGGCATTGCTTCTCCAATTTGCAGTTTCCTGTAAATAGAAAAAAGCATCAAGTTAACACTAGCACCTAAATCACATAAAGCTTTACCGATGTAATGTTCTCCAATGGTGCATGGGATAGTGAAACTGCCAGGATCTTTCAACTTCGGGGGAAGTTTCCTCTGAATGATGGCACTGCATTCTTCCATTAATGCTACTGTCTCGTAGTCTCCCAATCTCCATTTTCGTGAAAGAATATCTTTCATGAATTTGACATAACTAGGCATTTCTTCCAAGGCTTCTGCAAATGGGATGTTGATGTGCAGCTTTTTGAACACCTCCAGGAAAGGAGCAAACTGTTTGTCCAGTTTGTTTTTCTGAAGACGTTGAGGAAAATGTGGAGGTGGAGTGATCTGTTCTTTTTCCTTTGCTTCTTTTTCCTCCATCTGTTGCTTTGTTTCTTTTGGAACTTCCTCAGCAGTTGTTTTGGCTCAAACATCTTTGTTGATTTCAGTACCACTTTTAAACATGATGGCATGACATTACTCCTTCCCTATATTCCTTGGATTTGGTTCTGTGTTGCTAGGAAGATTACCTGGCGGTCTGTAACTCTGAGCATTGTCCAGTTGTCCGATTTGATTCTCCAATGCTTTGATGGAAGAAGATTGGCTTTGAAATATAGCATCGTACTTTTTTAACTAAGTCAGCACTTCTGCTATCTTTGGTTCATTTGCATGTTTCTGGCCTTTGTTCTGTTGCTGGAATCCAGGTGGTGGATAGTTCTGATGTTGGAATCCAGGTGGTGGATTATTCTTTTGCCCTGAATTTTTGCTCCATGAAAAATTTAGATGATTCCTCCACCCTGGGTTATAGGTGTTGGAATATGGATTGTTCCCCTATCTGTTGAAATTATTGACATAATTCACCGTCTCTTCAAGTTGGTTTGGTTCTCGTGCTCCTCCATATGGTGAACTTGTGGATCCAGTGGTAAGAGTGTTGGACAATTATGACCCATAGCGTCACTATTTGTACAGATCATGGTGTTGTTGTACAATTAACTATGTGACAAATGAGATTGCTCTGTTATCATTTGTGATTAGATCACCAAGATATATAAATGATATGAGGTCCATATGATTTGTTCATTGATTGAGAATGATATTAGACAGTATTAGTCCACAAAGGAAAAATCGTTAAATATCCCTAGTCAGAGTATTATCGAGATTGGACATCGATAAATGCGTAAAAGACTAGTATTACACTTGTGCGCGTTGTGAGGGCATAACGGCATAGTTCTCATATATTTGGGTATATGATACTCATACAAGTGTAATAGGAGGTTGTGTTTTACCGATGGTACGGGAGACAGCTTCGCTCTGGATAGACCCCCTCGGAATTCCATTGGTAGTATGACTATGTGTCTATGGAAGTCCGAAATCAGGGTAGGTGTATTTGGTCTGAACCTGTGACTTGCACCGCTAATACTTGCGACAATCAATATACTTTGGTTTTGGTCGTCCAGGGCTTTAACCGGTTTCTGTGTACGCCTCTTCTGGGTATATTGAGAATCGTAGTGTGTTAGGTGTGATGTCAAGACGGAAGTATCACTCCAGTCATAGTGGAGATGATGGTCACGTAGGATAAGAGACTGGTTCTCTTAAATGCTGCAGCTATCGGGATATCATGACTAGGTCATGTATATCTGATTATAAAGACTAGTTACCAGACAGTCGAGTGCCGCACGCAAGTCAAATCAAGCGTCAAATCGCTAGTCGCATCTAGCGTCACGTCATTCGTCAATCAAGGGATAGATGTCTTTCACTTTGAGTGATTGACGCCAATCACTATTCGTTGATTGATGGAGTTGATGTGAGTGGTTGGAGCCTTAAAGGCTTGACTTTTGGAAATAGAAAATAAGGAATTAATTTTGGAAATTAATTTTGTGTATTAGATACACTTTTTCACACAACCAAACCAACTCTTCTCTCTTTCTTCATCTCTCTTCTTCACGCCCATTTGGTCTATTTTTGTTCTGGTTTTTCTGGGCAAAACCGTGAGTAAGGGAAGCAAAGTGTGGTGTTTTTGTGGCAAAAACATCAAGAGCTAGCACTCTGAGAGACATGCGAAGGTGATAGGGAAGTTTACCCATGAGCTTGGAATCATTTCACGAAGCTTGGAGCTTGACGAAGATGATCCAAAACCGAAAATGGAGGACACCATTGCAGTGAACTGCCGTTACCATGACAGTGAGCATAAAAGAATTTTTGTTCATTGCCGCGTCGCTCAACCGATCGATGTGAGTATTCCACAACTCTGTGATGTATTCACATGTTTATTTTATGCTTGTTAATCGATCATCGGGGCCATAGAAACTCCAACAATGGTATCAGAGCGATTGAAAAACATGAAATTTGATTAGGGCTTAAAATTTAGGTAAAATGTTTTTTAGCATGATTTAATGAAATTGGATGAATTAGTATGCTTAAATATGTTTTAATTGAAGATTGATTGGATCAATTTGATCAAATTTTGTTTGGAACAAATTTGCCCAAAATATGAGGCTTGGCCGAATGTCATGCCCTAATTTATCTTGGTAAATTTTTTATTTTAATCATTGGATGAGTTGGAATCATATTGGGTATGATGATTTAATGTCGATTGTGGATTTAATTGGATTGAAACCGAATCGGACACAAAATCCCCTTCATTGCCGAGACTTATGCATGTAAAATTGGGTTTGATTTTGATTAAATTGTGTTGGACACTATTTGATGTTGAAGAGCATGATTAATTAGGCTAATTGATGTTTTAGAAATTTTAATTGGGTAATTAATTGTGTAATACATTTTATGTAATTAATTGTGAAATTGGGTTTTGTAATTTAATTATGTTGGGCCTATTTTGTAAAATTGGGCTTGAAAGTTGTTATTGGGCTTATTGGGCTTGGTTGTACCAAGTTAGGTTTAGGCTAAATTGGTTGGATCCAATTGGGCCCAAAACCGCCTCCATAAAGCCCAAATGCAACTAATGGACCTTTAAAGTTTAATTGGGCCTAATGGGCCTAAATTGATTTCTAGGCTTATGGGGTTACTCCTTGATTGGACTTTGGTTATCGGTTTGACCCGAGTTGACCAAAAGTCCACGCCTTAAGAAATTAATTAAGAGCCCATTGGACTTTAATTAAATTAACGTTGGAGGTTAATCGGGCATTGAGACCCGTAACGATTAAATTTGAAATTTAAATCGTAAAAGGTTCATTAATAAAGTGTAGTATTTAATTTGGAATTAATAGCGAATTAATATTAAATACAAATTGAATTGGATTTAATTTTGTAGTTTAATTTATTCGAGAATTCGTACTTTAAGTACTTATTCACAAAACGAGTTTGACTCGCGCAAAATCAAATCGTTTTTTGAACATTGGATGGTCACTAATTATCAGATTAATTAATTTGATTAGATTGATTGATAACATGCTTGTGTGAATACATGGTTGCGATGCATGAATAATGTATATCGGATGGATATTAGATGGGTGGGGTAATTTTAGAAATTGTTGTAATAAATTTGGAATTTATTAATTGGACCTGCGTGTCCAGCCTATTACCTCCATACTCTTTGTATTTCTCTTCTCACCTATTCCCCTCAATGTAAATGAGGTTTCTTTAGAAGTGTAGTGTAACGGGTAGAAGCAAATACATGTGCTAGCGGGAGAGAGAAACAATGAGATTTTATCTAGGATCGATGTGTAAAGTATCCATCCGCATATCATTATTATTTATTTATACACGCTTTATTATGTGTTTAGAATGCATGTTTAAGGGTGTTTGATGATGAGACCTTAACAAAGATAATAAATTGGTTGCCAATTTGCACTCGAAAAACCCTCGCAAAATATTAAGCGTTTTTCCTTCCATTGAGTGATTCTTACTCAAGATCTAAGACGGCATTGGTTTGTTGGCCAAAGTCAAGGCCTTTGTCCGTCGAGGATGTGTTTGAATCACGAGAGTTTTGTTCCATATCGGTGTCTTGTCCAAGTTGTGGTTTGTTAGCCAAAGTCAATACCACTTCTTGTCCATCGACATTGATTACGAAGCTTTCCATGGTCAATGGGTCACGCTTAACTGGGATCACTAAGTTTTTTGTGCCAAAGCCAAGGCTTAGTTGATTCAGAGGAAAAAGGTTAGGCAATATATTGGATATATTGGCATATATATTGTATATATGTTTCGGACTTGGATGTCCCCCTACTGGATCTAGGAATTGGATTGGATCCAATTGATCTTAGAGATCTACCTAGTTAATTATCATACAATTTGTTGGCCAAAGTCAAGATTGTGTGATATTTAACGGGATCCTAGCCCACTAGGAAACACGGTTTCCCGAGTACTCGACAAAGGGTTAGAGGCTCGCCGAAAAATAGTGGGAGGCAAGAATTAAATTTGCAATATTCGTTTAATTACTTGCCATACACGCTCAAACAAATATCATTCATCAAATAAATTAAATATTAGTTGGACTAATATTTAAATTGTTGTTTTAATAAAACAGTTGGACTGTATTCAAACAAATAAAAGTATAGTTGATTAATATAGTTGGACTATAATAATCATATATTTAAAAGTACCTGAAATCGTTGATTAAATAGTTGGACTATTAGAATCAAGACAAAATTGAAAGATTGACATTTAAAACATAATCCTAGGGAAAATATATTTAAATGGTTTATTTTTCAAATTGGGAATAATTTCAGGATGGTCCTGAAAACTAATAAGTTACTTTATTTGATAAAATAACATATTAGGCCTAAGCCCGGAGTTAAGCAAAAAGTAGAGCATAATCTTTGGAAGATTTATGTGATGATAACTTTAGTGCTTAATCCATTATACTTGTCAAATAGACTCCTTAATTTCTTTATCAGAACTAAGGATTATATCTTTAAAGCATGATATAGAAATTGAAGGATCTTCATAAATCTATATTTTAGTTCTTTGACGTACTAAATTGCAATAATAACTCTTGGAGAGTTAATGACTATTCTCAAGGAGATAAAGTCAAAGTTTGCTATAGGCAAGTAGCGCAAGTCGCACCTTACTTCGATATTCTAGAAACCCGAAGCTAGGCCAAAGGCTTCTGGAATGTGGAAAAGGGCAAAGGCAAAATCATTATAATCTTCTGGGAAGATAAAGGACATATCCCAAAATGTCTGCCTAAAATTGTGGCAAACGGGATCGCGAAAGCGTGACTGCCGTTTGGACAAGGCAGACATGAAGGAATTGAAGAACGGGCAAGGCTCTGACTTCAAATATGTTTGTCATAAATATGTTCACTACTAGTATTAAAATTGGATTTTAAATTCTTAGTGTGGTACATAAACATGTACTGATGTTCAGAATCTGCTATGAGCAGGATACTGACTTCAGTTGAGATTTATCTGCGAATTGAAAATGGGACGAAAGTCGTTGTTTTAACCGTAGATACCTAAGTTTAAGAACTACCCTTCGGGTGTGTACCTAAATTTGGAAACTGTTATAATGTAACTAGTTTGACTAGGAACATTATCTCTATATCAGTGTATAATCCGTTGCGGATGGACCTTTATATTCTAGAACACTAAAGTGTTTCATTATATAAACATGATATTGAGATAAACACATTAGATGTGAATAACAGAATTTATATTTTGAATATAAATAAATCTCAACCGTACAACATGACAAACAAATAGCTCGAACTGATTTGATCAGAAGAAACTAATTTGTGGCATTGTTGTCTGGGACACAATCAAACAAGACTCGTATATCCACACTTTTGAAGAGTGGGTACAAGGACATATTTGATCCCATTCAAATAAAGTCTACGAATCTAGTTTATTGGGAAAGTGCCTAAAACACCTTTACTCGGTAAAAGTGTAAATGCCACCGATCTATTATCCCTAGTTCATAGTGAAGCAAGTGGGCCCATGTCTAGCTAGGCTAGAGGTGGATATGGATATTTTGTGACCTTTACGAATATGGCATCGCGTTATGGTTATGCGTTTCTTTTGAAACACAAATCGGAAAATTTTAAAGTTTTCGACACGAAATAGATAAACAGATCGGCTAAAGTATTGGACTGTCACGGTAAGACCGTAATGAAAATACTTAAGCAATAAGTTTCTCAAATACTTGAAAGAGTATAGTATTCTTTCAAAGAGGACTTTTCCTGAAACACGCCATTTTGACGGTATGTCCGAACAGGAGTAACCGAATTTTGTTAGACATGATAAGGTTAATCATGAGTCGCTCTGAGCTACGATTTACTTCAACGGATAAGCATAAACAGTGCAGAACTTATTTTGAATAAGGTTCCATAATAATCTGTTTGACATAATTCATATTAGATATGAACAGGAAAGAAACTGGGTTTTCTCATTCCTGAACATTTGGGATGATAGGCATATGTTTGGATGATACCAAACTAAAACCCAAATCGGATAAGTGCCAATTGTAGGTTATCCTAGGGATACCAAAGTATAGTACTTATACAACTCACATGAGAACAATTTAATTGTTGCTCACCATACGCTTTTCCTAAGAGGAATACCTATATGCAGTGGTAAGTGAGAGGATAGTAAAACTCGATGAAAATCGGAGTAATACTGTTCTAGGCACCCATTCCTTATTGGAACACAAATAGTTCATCAATGATGAAACTATACCAATAATCTTCTAATACACAAGAACCGCGTAAGTCGGAGAGAATCAGAAAACAACCTGGGGTATGGGTTTCTGATCTCACCTCATAAAGATGTCAATCTTATTGAGGTATACCAACTGAATACGTATAAGGAAGTGATACAAGGTATCGACTCCCTATTATGGCAAAGTGTCATAAGTCCGAAATGGATTATATGTAAATCAACTATATTTGGACACTAGTTGATGTACCGCAAGGCATTGTTCCTATTGTTACTATATAAGTCTTCAAGGAAGACGTACATGGAAGGCAACATGCCAACGTATAAAGCTAGGCTTTTAGCGGAAAGGTATCGTTATCAACATTGTGTTGATTTCGATTCAACCTTTTACCTGTTGCCACGATGAATCCATTTGAATAATGCTTGTTAATGCTGCATGTTTCATTTATGAAATATGACAGCTTAACGGGAAAATCACTTTCCTGAAAAGGAAACCTTTCGGAGGATGTTTACAACATCCTGACGGTTTTGTCGTACCAAAACTAGCAAACAAGGTTATCATTTTGATATAATCATAATGGTTTATGATTTAATTCAAAACGAAAATGATTCTTGTATATATAAGAGGGTTAGTGGGAGCGCACTGACAGTGGTTGTCCTATAAATAATGATAATATGTCATTTCTTGGAAATGATATTCCTAAAAATACAATCAGTGAAAGCTTGGCTTTCGAGAAAACTCTCCGAGAACTCGTACATTGAAAAATGTACGCGACCTGGTGTCTCATACACTTTGAGCATATGGATTCACAAACAGGCCAATCCAAGTGATAGTCACTGGATTGAAGTTAAGAACATCCTTTAGTATCTTAGAGATCTAAGGATGCTCTCTTATACTAAGGAGAATGAGAACTTGAAGTGACTAGGATCACTACTGCAAGTTTCCTAACCGATATAAACGACTACAAGTCGCAAACGGTATTATACAGTTTGAATAACGGTATAGTGAGCTGGAAATCTTCCAACCAAGATACTATTACCGAATAAACAACAAATGCATATTATTACTGCAGCTGAGGCAGCAATAGAAGCCATTTGGGTCGATAATAAATCTAATTAGATTAGATATAATTCTTTTAGCAGCTTAGCTAGGCTACATCACAGACTAAAGAATTAATTGTCTCATCAACGATCCAGATACATACTTCGATATTCATCTGATTCGTTCGGATCATACATCGTGGCGATGTAATGATCGTATAAATCGCATCAGACGATAATCATGCAAATCCGCTGACGAAAACCTTTTCTCAGCAAATTAAGCCAACCGTACATAGTTCGGGTGTAAGGCACTCGAGTGACTGGCTATAGGCCAAGTGGGAGATTGTTGGACAATTATGACCTATGGCGTCACTATTTGTACAGATCATGGTGTTGTTGTACAAATTAACTATCTGACAAAGGAGATTGCTCTCTTATCATTTGTGATTAGATCACCAAGATATATAAATGATAGGAGGTCCCTATGCTTTGTTACTGGAATGAGAATGATATGAGACAGTATTAGTCCACGAAGGATAAATCATTAAATATCCCTAGTCAGAGTATTATCGAGATTGGACATCGATAAATGTGTAAAAGACTAGTATTACACTTGTACGCGTTGTGAGGGCATAACGGCATAGTTCTCATATATTTGAGTATATGATACTCATGCAAGTGTAATAGGAGGTTGTGTTTTACCGATGGTACGGGAGACAGCTTCACTCTGGATAGACCCCCTCGGAATTCCATTGGTAGTACCACTACGTGTCTATGGAAGTCTGAAATCAGGGTAGGTGTATTTGGTCTTAACCTGAGACTTACACCGCTAATACTTGCGACAATCAATATACTTTGGTTTTGGTCGTCCAGGGCTTTAACCGATTTCTGTGTATGCCTCTTCTGGGTATATTGAGAATCGTAGTGTGTTGGGTGTGATGTCAAGATGGAAGTATCACTCCAGTCATAGTGGAGATGATGCTCACGTAGGATAAGGGACTGGTTCTCTTAAATGCTGCAGCTATCGGGATATTATGACTAGGTCATGTATATCCGATTATAGAGACTAGTTACCAGACATCTGATATGTACTTCGTACGGGGTAGACACAATTCCAGCCCCAGGCCTAGCACGTGATCATCCGATACTGGATCGAAATACGCAATACTACGTATACTACGCCTGATATAGATCCTTATATTCCTGTAAGGATATTTCTGGAGAATTGGGTAGGCATGACGCTTTGCTAGAAGCCAACCTTATCTTGTAAATTGGTATAAACGTAGTACTAGGTACTTACGTGTTCGGATAGTCCGACGACCGAATTTACTGCCAACATATCCGGGGATCTCATGGGTCGCTTCCCGAAGATTCACCGATGACGTATGACTCTCACTTTTAATTAATCTGGGATTAATTAGATGAGAGAGAAAATTAATCTTGGATTAATTGCGGAGATATTTTATCTGGGATAAAATATCATTTAAAGAGAGATAACGGTTAATTTGGAATTAATCGATAAATTAATATATTCGATATATTAAACGAAATTGGATTTCGACGCGGAATTAAAATTAGATTTTAATTCGGGCAAATGAGTTGATTTAGAATTAATTCGTTAGCGACGTGAATAGTAATTATGCTAGGCATGAGTATTTAATTAAATTAGATTTAATTACGTCACAACGGAAAATTCGTTAATTTGGAATTAGCGAACCCGAGCCCCGGATTATTTACGAGCGTATTTGCATTTCGAATTCGAGTGCGGCACGCAAGTCAAATCAAGCGTCAAATCGCTAGTCGCATCTAGCGTCACATCATTCGTCAATCAAGGGATAGATGTCTTTCACTTTGAGTGATTTACGCCAGTCACTATTCGTTGATTGATGGAGTTGATGTGAGTGGTTGGAGCCTTAAAGGCTTGACTTTTGGAAAGAGAAAATAAGGAATTAATTTTGGAAATTAATTTTGTGTATTAGATACACTTTTTCACACAACCAAACCAACTCTTCTCTCTTTCTTCATCTCTCTTCTTCACGCCCATTTGGGCTGTTTTTGTGGGCAAAACCGTGAGCAAGGGAAGCAAAGTGTGGTGTTTTTGTGGCAAAAACATCAAGAGCTAGCACTCCGAGAGACATGCGAAGGTGATAGGGAAGTCCACCCATGAGCTTGGAATCATTTTACGAAGCTTGGAGCTTGACGAAGATGATCCAAAACCGAAAATGGAGGACACCATTGCAGAGAACTGCCGTGACCATGACAGTGAGCAGAAAAGAATTTTTGTTCTTTGCCGCGTCGTTCAACTGATCAATGTAAGTATTTCGCAACTCCGTGATGTATTCGCATGTTTATTTTATGCTTGTTAATCGATCCTCGGGGCCATAGAAACTCCAACAAAGAGTCTCCATGAATTTTCATATCTGATCCAGCTTGGCGTTGACTGCTGCATTGGCTCCACTTTCATAAATTCATGTAATTCTTTGGATCATGCTCTTATCTGTTGGCCACAAGGAATTATTATTGGCCATTTCTTCGATTAGGTCCCAGGCTAGATCTTCTCATTTTGCCATCAAAGCTCCTCCAGCAGCAGCATCGATTGTGGTTCTCATCAGTCCAAAAAGTCCATTATAGAAAGTTTGGACTTGAAGTCATTTTGGAATCTCATGGTGAGGACATTTTCGGAGTAAATCTTTGAACCTTTCCCAAGCTTCGTAGAGAGTTTCTGAGCCTTATTGTACAAATAATGTGATGTTATTCCTCAGTTTTCCAGTTCTGGTTGGTGGAAAGTACTTTGCAAGGAATTTGGTGGCTAAAGTGTTCCAAGTTGTGATGGAACCTGCTAGTAGTGAATGTAGCCAATCTTTAACTCTGTCTTTCAAGGAGTATGGAAAAACCCGCAGTCTCATTGCTTCTTCAGCTCCTCAATTGTAATTGAAAGTGCCGCAAACTTCCAGAAAGTTGCTGATGTGGGTATTAGGATCTTCAGTTGTTTTCCCCCCAAACTGCACTGACTGCAGAATCATCTGAATGCATGATTTGATGTCACACGCATTTGCTGGTAAAGGAGGAAGTACAAAACAGGAAATAAAGCCGTCGACCACCGAAATGGTTCTGTCTTGAATGGGTATTGGTGGTGCAACTTCCAAAGGTTCGGGTTTCATGTTGACTAAAGCTTCTTGGCCTTCACACATTTCCCTTCTCAACTGTCTGATGGTTCTTTCAATTTCTGGGTCGAGCGGTCGGAGTTCAAAGCTTCTGGTTCGTCTCATGTAGTTTCTGAGAACCTGAAACACAAGAAAAAAAATAATAAGTAAAAAGAAATTAGATACAAGTAACGTATCTAACCCCTAAACTAATAGTACAAGATAAATAAGTCCCCGGCAACGGCGCCAAAAACTTGACCGGTGCGTAATCACACGCGTATAACGCAAGCGTACGTATCGTTCAATTAGTATAAAAAGTATCGATCCCACGAGGACTTAATACCTAATCTATTACACGAAAGTAGGTTTAAGAAAATTCAATATTAGGAAAACTATCTATGGTTGTGAATCTTTCTAATATCTTTTAAAAGATGAAGTGGTTATTTCATGTTTGTGTAATAAGTCGGTTTACTAACCTGGAACACTAAACTATGCGAAAGCCTTTGTCGATGGTCAGACACAAATACCCAGTATAAACCAATTGAACCATCTGTCTATGTCAACCAAATTACCTGGATTCATTAAGATTATCTTCCAATTATGCCTACCCCCGCCCGACAGGTATATGTCAATCCTGTAAGAAAATCTATTAAAGGGTTATCTATCCTCAAGGAAGATCGTGGGCTATTAAGTCTAAGGCTGAAACCTAAAATTCCTTTGTCAAGTTTATTTTAGATTTACCAGATCAATCTTATTAGTGGTCAATTAACAAGACGCATTAAGCTTAAAACTTAATAAGTAAACTTTTAAATTACCTAAACTATAAAATAACCCCTTATAAACCGGTGAAATTAGAAGTCATCACAACCCCAGATAACTAACTTAGTTACGACACATAACTAGGGCTAGTAAAAACTTAAAAATAAAAGACATAAAGTAAAAATGCTAAAAAGTAATTGTGGTAAAGTAAATTACAATAAAATAAAATACTAAGGTAAAAGGATCAACTTTTACTATTTACTATTTAGATATCTCCCTTAATATAATATATTAACTTGTGATTATTTTACCAACCAGCCATATAGGCGGTAACCTGATTAAGTGAAATTAAGTCCAACCAGCCATAAAGGCGGAACCAAAATAGACCTGCCATATAGGCGGTAAGAAATTTTAATTACCAACCGACCAATCTGGCGGTATCCTTACTTAGTCAGGTTTAAACCAGTTTAAAATGAATTACCAATCGACCAATATAGCGGTATCCTCTTTAAGTCAAATTTTAAATAGTGAATATATTATATTTAAGTGAGATTAATCTAAATAACAGTAATAAAAGTTTACCTTTCACCCTAGCAGGGGGAAGTTACCTCCTCATGGTTTAATAGTAAAAACTGTAAAAGTAAAGAAAGTAAATTACTATTACTATTACATAACGTAATTAAAATTTAATTACAAAACTAAAATTAAAATAAACTAGATAGAAAACTCTATATTTAAATCAGAGAATTCAAAGAGGAAGGTACATCTAAAATTGAAATTTTGAGCTCTATTTATAAGCCTCGGTAAGCCCTCAGCGTCACGACGCCAAAGTTTCTTCTTGTGTCGCGACGCTATGACGTGTCAATGCGTGATTGGCCAGTTTAGATTATAATCGTCTGACGTGGCAATTCAGATAATTTGATTCAATAATTGTGCTGATGTGGCACTGACGTGGCGCTGATGTGGCGACACGTGGCGAAAGGAATTGTCGACACCGTAGGATTATGACACGTGGCACGCTGTGATTGGTTGATGATGGCATGGCGATGACGTGGCATTTTGACTTGGTCAACTACTGATATGGATGATGACATGGCTAACACAAGGCGACACATGGCGATGGTGATTGTCGGCACCATAGGATGATGACACGTGTCACGACACACATTAGCAGATCGGCTGTGATGGTGACACGTGGCACGGCGCACGTTAGCAAAGTCAAACTTCTCAGATCTGACACGTGGACCCGGCGCACGTTAGCAGACTTGCGCCGTACGATAGGCGTCGCGACTCAGCCAGCGCGTCGCGACGCGCTAAATGAAAAAATTGCCCTTTTGTGTTCTTTTTCATTGTTTTGGCCCCAAATCACCTCCAGAATGTCCTGAAACTTTATTTATCTATAAAATAACACAAAACACATCAAAATATTCACAAAACTCGAGAAACTATAAAAAATATTAGGTTAAATGAGTGGGAAATAGTGATACATTTACCACTCATCATAGGCATTGCTTCTCCAATCTACAGTTTCCTGTAAATAGAAAAAGGCATCAAGTTAACACTATCACCTAAGTCACATAAAGCCTTACCGATGTAGTGTTCTCCAATGGTGCATGGGACTGTGAAACTGCCAGGATCTTTCAACTTTGGGGGAAGTTTCCTTTGAATGATGGCACTGCATTCTTCTGTCAATGCTACTGTCTCGTAGTCTCCCAATCTCCGTTTTCGTGAAAGAATGTCTTTCATGAATTTGACGTAGCTGGGTATTTCTTCTAAGGCTTCTGCGAATGGAATGTTGATATGCAGTTTTTTGAACACCTCCAGGAATCGAGCAAATTGCTTGTCCAGCTTGATTTTCTGAAGTCGTTGTGGAAAAGGTAGAGGTGGAGTGATCTGATCTTTTTCTTTTTCCTTTGTTTCTTTTTCCTCCATCTGTGGAACTGCATCTTTTGGAACTTCCTCAATTTTTGCCTTGATTCCAACATCTTTGTTGATCTCAGTACCGCTTTTCAAGGTGATGGCTTGACATTGCTCTTTCCCTCGGTTCCCTGGATTTACTGTGTTGCTGGGAAGATTTCCTAGCGGTCTGTAACTCTGAGCATTGGCCAGTTGTCCGATTTGATTCTCCAGTGCTTTGATGGAAGAAAATTGGCTCTGAAACATAGCATCATACTTTTTAAACTAAGCCAGCACTTCTGCTATTCCTGGTTCATTTGCCTGCTTCTGGCCTTTGTTCTGTTGCTGGAATCCAGGTGGGGGATAGTTCTGCTGTTGGAATCCAGATGGTGGATTTTTCTTTTGCCCTGAATTGTTGCTCCATGAAAAATTGGGATGATTCCTCCACCCTGGGTTGTAGGTGTTGGAATATGGATTGTTCCCATGTCTGTTGAAATTATTGACATAATTCACCGTCTCTTCAAATTGGTTTGGTTCTAGTGCTCCTCCATATGGTGAACTTGTTGATCCAGTGGTAAGAGTCTCCATAAATTTGCATATCTGATCCAGCTTGGCGTTGACTATTGTATTGGCTCCACTTTCATAAATTCCTGCAATTCTTTGGATCATGCTCCTTTCTGTTGGCCACAAGGAATTATTATTGGCCATTTCTTCGATTAGGTCTCAGGCTTGATCTTCTCCTTTTGCCATCAAAGCTCCTCCAGTAGCAGCATCGATTGTGGTTCTCATCAGTCTAGGAAGTCCATTATAGAAAGTTTGGACTTGAAGCCATTTTGGAATCTCATGGTGAGGACATTTCCAGAGAAAATCTTTGTACCTTTCCCAAGCTTTTTAGAGAGTTTCCGAGTTTTGTTGTACAAAGTATGTGATGTAATTCCTCAACTTTCCAATTCTGGCTGGTGGAAAGTACTTTGCAAGGAATTTGGTGGCTAAAGCGTTCCAAGTTGTGATGGAACCTGCTGGTAGTGAATGTAGCCAAGCTTTAGCTCTGTCTTTCAAGGAGTATGGAAAAACTCACAGTCTTATTGCTTCTTCAGCTTCTCGGTTGTAATTGAAAGTGCCACAAACTTCCAGGAAGTTGCTGATGTGGGTATTAGGATCTTCAGTTGCTTTTCCCCCAAACTGCACTGACTGTTGAATCATCTGAATGCATGTTTTGATGTCACACGCATTTGCTGGTAAATGAGGAAGTATAATACAGGAAATGAAGTCGTCGACCACCAGAATGGTTCTGTCTCGAATGGGTATTGGTGGTGCAACCTCCAAAGGTTCAGGTTCCATGTTGACTAAAGCTTCTTGGCCTTCACGCATTTCCCTTCTCAACTGTCTGATGGTTCTTTCAATCTCTGGGTTAAGCAATCGGAGTTCAAAGCTTCTGGTTCATCTCATGTAGTGTTTCAGAACCTGAAACACAAGAAAACATAAATAATAAGTAAAAAGAAATTAGATACAAGTAACGTATCTAACCCCTAAACTAATAGTAAAAGATAAATAAGTCCCCGACAACGGTGCCAAAAACTTGACCGGTGCGTAATCACACGCGTATAACGCAAGCGCACGTATCGTTCAAGTAGTATAAAAAGTATCGATCCCACGAGGACTTAATACCTAATCTATTAATTTTATGAGGTCAAATTATTACTAGTATCTAATAGGTTGATTGATTGATTTGAAATGGTGTGATTTTAAATTAAAAATAAGTAAATAAAATTGCACGAAAGTAGGTTTAAGAAAATTAAATATTAGGAAACCATCTAGGGTTGTGAATCTTTCTAATATCTTTTAAAAGATAAAGTGGTTATTTCATGTTTGTGTAATATATCGGTTTACTAACCTGGAACACTAAATTATGCGAAAGCCTCTGTCGATGGTCAGATGCAAATACCCAGTATAACCCAATTGAACCATATGTCTATGTCAACCAAATTACCTGACTTCATTAAGTTAAAGTTCCAATTATGGCTACCCCCGCCCGACAGGTATATGTCTATCCTGTAAGGAAATCTATTAAAGGGTTATCTATCCTCAAGGAATATCGTGGGCTATTAAGTCTAAAGCTGAAACCTAAAATTCCTTTGTCAAGTTTATTTTAGATTTACCAGATCAATCTTATTAGCGGCCAATTAACATGACGCATTAAACTTAAGACTTAATAAGTAAACCTTTAAATTACCAAAACTATAAAATAACCCCTTATAAACCGGTGATATTAGAATTCATCACAACCCCAGATAACTAACTTAGTTACGACACATAACTAGGGCTAGTAAAAACTTAAAAGTAAAAGACATAAAGTAAAATACTGAAAAGTAATTGCGGTAAAGTAAAAGCTGAAAAGTAAATTACAATAAAATAAAATGCTAAGGTAAAATGATCAACTTTTACTATTTACTATTTAGATATCTCCCTTAATATAATATATTAACTTGTGATTATTTTACCAACCAGCCATATAGGCGGTAACCTGATTAAGTCAAATTAAGTCCAACCAGCCATAAAGGCGGAACCAAAATAAACCTGCCATATAGGCGGTAAGAAATTTTAATTACCAACCGACCAATCTGGCGGTATCCTTACTTAGTCAGGTTTAAACCAGTTTAAAATGAATTACCAATCGACCAATATAGCGGTATCCTCTTTAAGTCAAATTTTAAATAGTGAATATATTATATTTAAGTGAGATTAATCTAAATAACAGTAATAAAAGTTTACCTTTCACCCTAGCAGGGGGAAGTTACCTCCTCATGGTTGAATAGTAAAAATTGTAAAAGTAAAGAAATTAAATTACTATTACTATTACAGAACGTAATTAAAAATTAATTATAAAATTAAAATTAAAATAAACTAGATAGAAAACTCCATATTTACATCAGAGAATTCAGAGAGGAAGGTACATCTAAAACTAAAACCTCGAGCTCTATTTATAAACCCCGGTAGGACTCGCGCGTCGCGACGCGCAAGGCTTTGCGCGTCACGACGCGCGACGTGTCAACTTCTGGTTCGTCGGCTTCAGATTCTTATCTGCCACGTGGCATTAAGGATAAGGTGATAAGGTGACACGTGGCAAGGTGGTTGGCGACTCAATGATTATGCTGACGTGGCGCCGACGTGGCGATAGTGATTGTCGGCACCATAGAATTACGACACGTGGCACTTCGCGATTGGCTGATGATGACGTGGCATGTTGACTCGGTCAACTGGTGATATGGATGATGATGTGGATGACACATGGCGACACGTGGTGATGGTGATTGTCGGCACCGTAGGATGATGACACGTGGCACGGTGCACTTTAGCAGATCGGCTGTGATGGTGACACGTGGCACGGCGCACGTTAGCAAAGTAAAACTTCACAGATTCTGACTTGTGGACCCGGCGCACGTTAGCATGGATCGGCGCACGTTAGGCGTCGTGACGCCAAAGGCTTGCGCGTCGTGATGCGCAAATTTACGAAAATACCATTTTGTCCGTTTTTCACTGTTTTGGCCCCAAATCACCTCCAGATAGTCCTGAAACTTTCTTTATCTACAAAATAACACAAAACACATCAAAATATTCACAAAAATCAAGAAACTATACAAAATATTAGGTTAAATAAGTGGGAAATAGTGATACATTTACCACTCATCAATATGCGAATGGATATATAATACATTTTGTTCCTAGAACAAATCTCTCTCCCTTTACTCTCTTCCAGTAGCACTATTCTTACTTCTACCCAATTACATAACACTAAAAGAAACCTCATTTACATTGAAGGGAATTGGTGAGAGAGAAATACAATGAGAAAATAGATAATAGGCTGGACACGAAGGTCCAATTTAATAAATTCTAAATTTATTACAACAATTTCCAAAATTGCCCTCACCCTTCTAGTATTCATCAGATATACATTATTCATTCAATACATCCAAGTATTCACACAAAGCATGTTATTCAATCAATCTAATCCACTTAATTAATCTTTAAATTAATGACCATCCAATGTTCAAACAACGATTTGATTTGCGCGAGTCCAAATCGTTTAAGAATAAATATTCAAAGTACGTATTCTTGAATTATATCGAACTATAATTTCAAATCGAATTTAAATTGTATCCAATACTAATTCATGTTTAATTCCAAATTAAACAATTACACTTTAAATAGTGCCTTTAAGGACTTGGATTCCAAATCCAATCCAATTGGGTCTCAAATGCCCAATTAGCATCCAATACTATTCAATTAAAGTCCAATAAGCTTTCAATTGATTCTTTAGGCATGGGCTTTGGCCATTATGGATCAAACCCAAAATGCCAAGGCCCAAGTTAGGAATCACCCTATGCCATAAAATCAATTTAGGCCCATTAGGCCCAATTAAATTATTAAAGGCACAATGTCATATTTTTGGACTTTATGGAAATGGTTTAGGCCCAGATATGATCCAAG
>SKCR01002650.1:0-26489 GCA_019454045.1 Zanthoxylum bungeanum
TCGGTACTCCCTTCTTAAGCCTCTTCTGCCGTGAGCAACATCCTATGTAGCTCCTGGTAGGTACAGACAGTCCCGTGCATGTTGAAGTACATCACGAACTGGCGAAATGAAGCTGGCAGTGAACCAAGAATGACACTCCGCCGAGAAGTGTCATTCAAGATGAGATTATGTTGCCTCAATTGATCGATCAAATCGATCATCTGAAGAACATGTGGGCTGACATTCTGCCCTCTCATCCAGACGCGCATGGAACAGTTCCATGGCGACTTTGTGAACAATAACTTGTTCCTGGTTCTCAAACGATTGTCTCATCGCGTCATCATACTATAGGAATCTAACATACCATAGTACTGTGCTTGAGTTTCGGAGACAGTGAACTAAGGATGTATGATTTAACCCTTAAATCATCATCTTCCAAGTTTCAAAAACTTGGCGTTCCTCCTGCGAAGCATGCTCGCCCACTGCAAGGGGCAACGGACCCTCAAGAACATAACCCAGCTTTTCGGAATCGAGGACAATCCTCAAGTCCAATTCCCAGTCTGCAAAGTTCTCAGCGCCTTTCAGTTTGTTCGCATCAAGCATACGCGCAAACTGATTTGTGGATTGTGCCGCCATCGCCAATCTATATATATATCACGAAAAACGGTTAGCAGAAATAAAGCAGTTTCATATAATATCAAAAGCATAAACTATCATGGATTTTTAATCTAATATGCCCCTCCCACTAAATCATGCAATACTGTAATCCCAAAACAGAATACAAATATTTAATAGTTAATTTAAATATAATAGTGAAAAGTGGATCCATGATATATTTCGGCTCACAGCAGAGGCACGGTCTCACCTATGTATATTCATCAGGTAGACAACTCATTTGTCAATCATTCACTAATGACTCCTAAGTAACCGGTCCTGCCGTTCTCGTTGTCGATGCGAAGGCAGGCCCACAAGGAGACGTACCAAGGTTAACTCGTCAATGATAAACTCAAGTTACTTACGTAATTCTGACAGCTAGGGCACGTTCAGAATTCCGCTTTTACTTGAATTTACCTAGTATCTAATATACATTCGGTATAAATAAATCTTTGTCGGCTACACCTCACAGCAGAGGAGCGGTCTCGGATGTAGTCACAAAGAGTATTCATACCGTATTGACAAGACGGACCATATAACATGCATCAAATACATAATTACATTTAAACCTTATTATTAGGGATTTTCCGCTAAGTGTCATACACCCTAAATCTAACCAGTTTAGATCCTAATAAGCATGCACAAAGTCAAGAAAACATGATAAACATTGATCAATGAAGGCTAATCATTTTAGTGGCCTAGAATCAGACTCGCTCTGATACCATTTTTGAGGGGTTTTTAGGGGGTCAGTCCGGTAACGCAGCGGAAGCGGTGAAAATCCGATTTTCAGATTTCAAAACTTTTTCTCGGATAATTAAATAAACATATTTATTTAATATTCCAATAATCAAATTATGAAAATAAATTCAATAAAACAATTTTAAGTGAATTTACCGAAATACCCTTGCTTTGTATTTTTGTCCGTTTTAGTCCGAAATTGATCCAATCATTTTGAATGATTCTAATCATTTCTAAGATGAACTTATGATGTTCAAAACATCAAAACACCAAAGCAACCAAAATCCCCAATTTTCCTTATCTTGGCCGAATGCACCATTTGGTGCCCAAGTTGACCATTTGGTCATTCATGCTTCAAAACTCATCCAATGAAATCCAATCAACATGAAATTTGCATGCATCATATACACACCCAAATACTCAACATATATGAAAACCCCCAAATTTGGAATTAGTTAAAAACCCTAATTTTTCAATTCCTCAATTGGACAAATTGGACCAATACATTAAATCAATTACTTCAATCATCATTCTTCCATCCAATTCAGTCTCAACTCACAATGAAACACTCAAGATCAAATCTAGGTCATTTAAGATGGGTCAAAACTCTAGATTAGCAACATGGTTTCATAAACCTTAAAAGAATCCTTACAACTACAATAGTCACAAGTTTCCTTCACCATACATGCTCAACACTTCTATCAAACTTCCACCAACAAAAACACAAAGAAATAAAGAAAGACATAATCTAAGAACATTACATGTTGAAGCCTTGAACCTAAGGAACATATTCCTCTAATAGTAAGTTGGAAAAACACTAAATTCCAAGCTATCTTTGTTTTGTCTTCTTTTCTCAAGCTTCCTTTGCCTTTCTTCAATGGAGTTTATTTTGATAAAGTGTATTAGGTTAAGTGTATCATGAAATGAAAATCAATTTATACTTGTTTCATTTGGCCTTTGGCCGAAAATGGCTAAGACAAAAACAAGGAAATTAATTTCAATTTCATTTCAAGTTCCTTTGGTCAACTTGCCCAAATATCTTATAAACAACTTTATTAGATATTATTTTGGTCAAAAAATTCAACTAATGTCATTTACTTAAATATCCTAACATAAGATATTTATTTTAATTAATTTAATCATTTAACAATTAAATATTAATTAATTAATCAAATACAAATATATTAATATATGTATAATATTTACATTAAATATTAAAAACATATATTCTTTTAGGATAAAAGTCAAATAACTCATTTTGACTATTAATAATGTGTATTTAAATTAATCAAGTATTAAATGTAAATACCAATAATTAGGCAAATGACTATCTAGTCTCTTTAGCATGTATCTTGCGTTTAACCATTAAACGACTTTTATAATAATCAATATTATTTATTCATGTTTCTCTAGTGCTCAACGAGTATGTTTCATTATTGAGACTCTCTAGTTCAGGTTTATCCGTCACGAAATCTAATTTCGTGTCCATAATCTATCCACCCGTAGATTATGACGATCACGATAATCTCGCTGAACCATACAGGTCGAGGTCTCATGGCAAATGTATAATTCCTCTGTCACAGGTATCCGGATAAATCCCAGAGAATAGATGTAAACGTCAAATCTCTATCGGGATTATCCAGTCGACTATTCTATTAGCAATCTCAAAAGAATGTTTAGAACTAGCTTCTAAACTTACCCGGCCCATGGTTTTATCTGATGCTAATCATATGGACTACCTATGCTCTGTACACAGAACTGACGGATCCTATCTTGATACACATAGGACACCCTGAGGATCTATCTACACCCAACGAACAGGCAGAGGTCTGATCTAAATAGATCGTGACGTGACTGCCTCTAAGTGTAGAAATGTCTCATGTGCCCACAATGGCATCTCAAGTCTAAGAATCACAAGTGCTACTCAACCCAAGAAGATTGTTATGACGCTGGTGTACCATCCATTAAGAATCTTCGGTGAGTCGTTCAGTGTTTATCCGCTATAAACACCTACACGTCTATATAGTCTCCAGACTTATGGTTCATTGAGAAACCATTGGAATCATATATTCCAGTATACGACATGTACCGGTCCTCAACGGGTTTACTATACTGACCAAGTAGTGTAAACCTTGACCAGGAACTGTCTGAGAATGACAACGTCATGATACTTCTCAATGTCCGTTGCGACGCTTTTCCAACTGTATCATGACTAATCATTCTAGGGTCATTACGTCTTTACCATATAAAAGAATAGATTCTATTATAGAAACTGCATATATTATTCATAATAATAATGTTTTACAGAAGTATTTAACAGAAATACAACCGGGATTTGCGCTCTGAGCACCAACCCCTACACCAACACACTACGATTCTAGATACAAAGAGACGTACACAGAACCGGTTAAGCCTTGGACGCCAAAACCAAAGTATATTGATTGTCGTACGTATTATAGGTGGCAAGTCTCAGGTTAAGACCAAATACACCTACCCTGATTTCGGACTTCCATAGACCATAGTCATACTACAATGGAATTCGAGGGGGTCTATCCAGAGTGAAGCTGTTTCTCGTACCATCGGTAAAATCCAACCTCCTATTACACTTGCTGAATATCCTATACCCAAATATGATGGAACTATACCGTTATGCCCTTACAACGCGCACAAGTGTAATACTAGTCTTTTACACATTTATCGATGTCCATCTCGACAATGCTCTGACTAGGGATATTTAATGATTTATCCTTCGTGCTGATACTGTCTCATATCATTCTCAATCTAGTAACTAATCATAGGACCTCCTATCATTTATCATCTAGTGATTTAATCACAAATGATAAGAGAGCAATCTCCTTTGTCAATAGTTAATTTGTACAACAACATAGTGATCTGTACAAATAGTGACGCTATGGGTCATAATTGTCCAACAATCTCCCACTTGGCCTTAGCCAGTCACTCGAGTGTCTGATACCCGACTATGTACGGTTGGCTTTACAACTGCCGAGGAAAAATTTCGTCAGTGGATTTGCATGATTATCATATGATGTGATTTATTCGATCATCACATCGCCACGATGTAATGATTCGAACGAATCAGATGAATACGAAGTATGTATCTGGATTTTGATGAGACCATAATTCTTTAGCCTGTGCTGAAGCCTAGCTTAGCTGCTAACAGAACTATATCTAATCTAATTAGATTTGTTATTTACCTAGAAAGCTTCTATTACTGCCTCAGCTGCAGCAATAACCCGCATTTGTTGTTTATACGGTAACAGTATCTTGCTTGGAAGATTTCCAGCTCACTGTTCCGTTATTCAAACTGTATAGTACCGTTTGTGACTTTTAGTTGTCTTTATCGGTTTAGAAACTTGCTACATTAATCCCAGTCACTTCAAGTTCTCATTCTCTATAGTTTAAGAATGTATTTTTAGTTCTCTAAGATACTAACGGATGTTCTTAACATCAATCCAGTGACTATCACTTGGATTGGTCTGATTGTGAATTCATATGCTCAAAGCGTATGAGACAACAGGTCGCGTACATTTTTCAATGTACGATTTCTCGGAGAGTTTTATCGAAAGCTAAGCTTTCACCGATTGTATTATGGGAATATCATTTCCAAGAAATAAAATTATCATTATTTTATAGGACAGCCACTGTCAGTGCGCTCCCACTAACCTCCTTATATACACAAGAATCATTTTCGTTTTCAATTAAATCATAAATCATTATGATTACATCAAAACGATAATTCCAAGTTCCTATGCTTGCTTCATCCAAACATGGATCGAATAACCTGCAAACCTTGTTTGCTAGTTATGTTACGACAAAACCGACAGGATGTTGTAAACATCCTCCAAAAGGTTTCCTTTTCAGGAAAGCGATTTTCCCGTTAAGCTGTCATATTTCACTAATGAAACATGCAGCATTAGCAAGCATTATCCAAATGGATTTACCATGGCAACAGATAAAATTGAAATCAACATAATGTTGATAACGATACCTTTCCGCTAAAAGCCTAGCTTTACACGTTGGTATGTTGCCTTCCATGTATGTCTTCCTCGAAGACTTATATAGTACCAATAGGCACAATGCCTTGTGGTACATCAACTAGTATCCAAACTTGTTGATATACATGGAATCCAATTCGGATATCATGGCACTTTGCCATAATAGGGAGTCGATACCTTGTATCACTTCCTCATACGTAGTCGGTTGGTATACCTAAAAAGATAGACATCTTTACGAGGTGAGATCAGAAACCCATACCCCAGTTTGTTTTCTGACTCTCTCCGATCTACGCGGTTCTTATGTATTCAAAGATTACTGGTATAGTTTCATCCTTGATGAACTATTTATGTTCCATTAGGAATCGATGCCTGGAATAGTATTACTCCGATTTTCATCGAGTTTTACTATCCTCCCATTTACCACTGCATATCGGTATTCCTCTTAAGAAAATCGCATGGTGAGCAACAATTACATTGTTCTCTTGTGAGTTGTATAAGTACAATACTTTGCTATCCCTAGGATAAACTACAATTGGAACTTATCCATTTGGGTTCTAGTTTGGTATCATCCAAACATATGCCTAGCATCCCAAATTTACAGGAATGAGAAACCCGGTTTCTTTCCCGTTCATATCTAATATGAAATCTGTCAAACAGATTATTTATGGAACCTTATTCAAAATAAGTTCTGCACTGTTTATGCTTATCCGTTGAAGGAAATTGTAGCTCAGAGCGACTCATGATTAACCTTATCATGTCCAATAAGATTCAGTTACTCTGGTTCGGACACACCGTCAGGATGATGTGTTCCGGGAGGAGTCCTCTTTGAAAGAATACTATACTCTTTCAAGTATATTAGAAACTTATTGCCGAAGTATTTTCCATTACGGTCTTACCGTGACGGTTTAATACTTCAGCCGATCTGTTTGTCTATTTCGTGTCGAAACTTAAAAGTTTCCGATTTGTGTTCTTCAAAAGAAACATATAACCATAACGCGATTGACACATCCATAAAGGTCACGAAACATTCATATCCACATCTAGCCTAGCTAGACATGGGCCCACTTGCTTCACTATGAACTAGGGCTAACAGATAGGTGGCATTTACACTATTACCAAGTAAAGGTGTTTTAGGCACATTGCCCAATAAACTAGATTCGTTGACTTTATTTGAATGGAATCAAATAAGTCATAGTACCCACTTTTCAAAAGATTGGATATACGAGTCTTGTTTAATTGTGTCCCAGACAACAATGTCGCAATTCAGTTTCTTCCGATCAAATCAGTTTGAGCTATTTGTTTGTCATGTTATCATTTTTTAGATTTATTTATATTCAAAATATAAATGTTGTTATTCACATCTAATGTGTTTATCTCAATATCATCTTTATATAATAAAACACTTTAGTGTTCTAGAATATAAAGGTAAACCCGCAATGGATTAAACACTGTTATAGAGATAATGTATCTAGTCAAACTAGTTACATTATAACAGTTTCCTAATTTAGGTACATACCCGAGGGTAGTTCCTAAACTTAGGTATCTACGGTTAAAACAGCGACTTTCGTCCCGTTTCCAATTCGCAGATAAATCTCAACTGAAGCCAGTATCCTGCTCATAGCAGATTCTGAACATCAGTATATATTTATGTACCACACTAAGTATTTAAAATCCAATTTTAATACTAGTAGTGAATATATTTATGACAAACATAATTGAAGTAGAGCCTTGCTCGTTCTTCAATTCCTTCATGTCTGCTTTGTCCAAACGGCAGTCACACTTCCGCGATCCCGTTTGCCATAATTTAGGCAGACATTTTGGGATATGCCCTTTATCTTCCCAGAAGACTATAATGATTTTGCCTTTGCCCATTTTCCACATTCCAGAAGCCTTTGGCCAAACCATGGCCTTCTAGAATATCGAAGTAAGGTGCGCCTTGCGCTACTTGCCTATTGCAAACTTTGACTTTGTCTCCTTGAGAATAGTCATTAACTCTCCAAGACTTATTTATTGCAATTTAGTACTTCTAAAATCTCAGTATAGATTTATGAAGATCCTTCAATTTCATTATCATACTTTAAGGATCTAACCTTTAGTTCTGACAAAGAAATCAAGGAGTCTAATGCGGTAAGTATAATGGACTAAGCACTAAAGTTATCATCACATTAATCTTCCAAAAGATCATGCTCTACTATTTGCTTAACTCCGGGCTTAGGCCTAATATGTTATTTTATCAAATAAAGTAACTTATTATTTTTCCAGGACCATCATGAAATTTTATTCCCAATTTGAAAATTAAACCATTTAAATACATTTTCCCTAGGATTATGTTTTAAATGTCAATCTTTCAATTATTATTGATTTTAATAGTCCAACTATTTAATCAACTATTTTAGGTACTATTATATATAATGATTACTATAGTCCAACTATATAATCAACTATACTTTTAATTGTTAATTCAATTATATTGATTACTATAATCCAATTATAAAATCAACTATTTATTGAATTAGTTTGAATACAGTCTAACTGTTAATTTGTACAACATTTTAAATATTAGTCCAACTAACATTTAATTATTTGACGAATGTTATTTGTTTAAGCGCGTATAACAAGTAATTAAACGAATATTGCAAATTCAATTCTTGCCTCCCACTATTTTTCGGCGAGCCTCTAACTCTGTCGAGTACTCGGGAAACCGTGTTTCCTAGTGGGCTAGGATCCCGTTAAATATCACACAATCTTGACTTTGGCCAACAAATTGTATGATAATTAACTAGGTAGCTCTAAGATCAATTGGATCCAATCCAATTCCTAGATCCAGTAGGGGGACATCCAAGTCCGAAACATATATCTTATATATGCCAATACATCCAATGTATTGCCTAACCTTTTTCCTCTGAATCAACTAAGCCTTGGCTTTGGCACAACAAACTTAGTGATCCCAGTTAAGCGCGACCCATTGACCATGGCGAAGCTTCGTAATCAATGTCGATGGACAAGAAGTGGTCTTGACTTTGGCCAACAAACCACAACTTGGACAAGACACCAATATGGAACAAAGCCTTCGTGATTCAAACACATCCTCAACGGACAAAGGCCTTGACTTTGGCCAACAAGCCAATGCCAGTCTCGGATCTTGAGTAAGAATCACTAAATGGAAGGAAAAACGCTTAATATTTTACGAGGGTTTTTCGAGTGTAAATTGGCAACCAATTTATTATCTTTGTTAAGGTCTCATCGTCATACACACCCTTAAACATGCATTCTAAACACATAATAAAGCGCGTATAATAAATAATAATGATATGCGGATGGATACTTTACACATTGATCCTAGATCAAATCTCTCCCTTTCTCTCTCCCGCTAGCACATATATTTACTTCTCCCCGTTACACTACACTTCTAAAGAAACCTCATTTACATTGAGGGGAATAGGTGAGAAGAGAATACAAAGAATAAGGAGGTGATAAGGCTAGACACACAGGTCCAATTAATAAATCAAATTATTACAACAATTTCTAAAATTGTCCCACCCATGTAATATCCATCCGATATACATTATTCATGCATCGCAACCATGTATTCACACAAGCATGTTATCAATCAATCTAATGAAATTAATTAATATGATAATTAGTGATCATCCAATGTTCAAACAACGATTCAATTTTGCTCGAGTCAAACTCGTTTTGCGAATAAGTACTCAAAGTACGAATTCTCGAATTAAATTAAACTACATAATTAAATCCAATTCAATTTGTATTTAATACTAATTCGCTATTCAATTCCAAATTAAGTACTACACTTTATTAACGAACCTATACGACTTAAATTCCAAATTTAATCGTTACGGGTCTCAAAGCCCGATTAACGTCCAACGTTAATTCAATTAAAGTCCAATGGGCTTTTAATTAATTTCTTAAGGCGTGGACTTTTGGTCAACTCGGGTCAAACCGAATAACCAAAATCCAATCAAGGAGTTACCCCATAAGCCTAGAAATCAATTTAGGCCCATTAGGCCCAATTAAACTTTAAAGGTCCATTAGTCGTATTTGGACTTTATGGAAGCGATTTTGGGCCCAATTGGATCCAACCAATTTTGCCTAAACCTTCTTGGTACAACCAAGCCCAATAAGCCCAATAACAACATTCAAAGTCCAATTTCCAAAATTAGGCCCAATTTAATTAAATTACAAAATCTAATTTCACATTTAATTAAACTAAAGTGTATAGCATTATTAATTACCCAAATCAATATTTCCAAAACACCAAATTTGTACAATTAATCATGCTCATTAATATTAAATCATGTCCAACATAATTTAATTAAAATCAAACCCAATACATGCTATATCATTCTCGGCATTCATAGGGAATTTTAAATCAATTTCGATTTCAATCCAGTTGAATCCACAATCAATATTAAATCAACATTCCCAATTGATTCAAGTCATCCAATGATCAAAAATCAAAAAATTCCAAGACATAGGGCACATTGACATTCTGGGCCAAGCAAGACATTTTAGGGAAAAATGTTCCAAACACAATTTCATCAAACTGATCCAATCAATCATCCACAAAACATCAATTAAGCATATTAAATCATCTAATTTCATTATTCATGCCAAAATCAATTTTACCCAAATTTTAAGCCCTAAACATTTTCATGCTCAACCTTGCTCAAGATACCATTGTTGGAGTTTACTCAGGTCCCAAGGATCAATAAACAAGCATGAAACAAGTGCGAATACAATCGAGGAAGTTGCGGAATACTTACATGGATCGGTTGATCGATGCGGCAAGCAACAAAAAATTATTTTCTGCCCTCTAGTGCATTCGGAAGTGGTAGTGAGTTGCTCCTCCCTTTTCGGCCATGAATCATCTTCGACAAGCTCCAATCTTTGTGATTTGATTCCATGCTCATGGGTGGACTTCCCTATCACCTTCGTATGACTTTGTAGTGTGCTAGCACTCTTGATTTTGCAACAAAATCATGACTCTAAGCTTCCCTATGGTTCTCGGCAGTGAGCCAAAACCAGTGAACAAAAACAGCCCCAAGGGCGTGTGAAGAGAGAAGAGAAGAAGTGAGAGAGAGATGAGTTTGGTTGATGGCTAAAGTGTATCTAATACACTAATGTGAATTTCAAATTCATTTACCATGAATTTGGCTTTCAAAAAGTCAAACCTTAATGGCTCCAACCACACACATCACTCCATCAATCCATCAATCAATGAATAGTGACTGGCGTCAATCACTCAAAGTGAAAGACATCTATCACTTGATTGACGAATGATGTGATGCTAGAAACGATTAGCGATTTGACGCTTAATTTGACTTGCGTGTCGTACTCGAATTCGAAATACGAATGCGCTCGAAAATAATCTCGGGCTCGGGTTCGCTAATTCCAAATTAACGAATTTTTCGTTGCGACGTAATTAAATATAATTAAATTAAATAATCATGCCTATCATAATTACTATTCACGTCGCTAACGAATTAATTCTAAATTAATTTGTTCGCTCGAATTAAAATCTAATTTTAATTCCGCGTCGAAATCCAATTTCGTTTAATATATCGAATATATTAATTTATCAATTAATTCCAAATTAATCGTTATCTCTCTTTAAATGATATTTTATCCCAGATAAAATATCTCCCCAATTAATCCTAGATTAATTTTCTCTCTCTTCTAATTAATCCCAGATTAATTTAGAGTGCGAGTCATACGTCATTGGTGAATCTTTGGGAAGCGACCCATGAGATCCCCGGATATGTTGGTAGTAAATTCGGTCGTCGGACTATCCGAACACGTAAATACCTAGTACTACGTTTGTACCGATTTACAAGACAAGGTTGGCTTCTAGCAAAGCACCATGCCTACCCAATTCTCCAGAAATATCCTTACAGGAATATAAGGATCTATATCAGGCGTAGTATACGTAGTATTGTGTATCTTGATCCAGTATCGGATGATCACGTGCTAGGCCTGGGGCTGGAATTGTGTCTGCCCCGTATGAAGCACATGTCGGATGTCTGATAACTAGTCTCTATAATCGGATAAACATGACCTTGTCATTTTATCCCGATGACTGAAGTACATAAGAGTACTAGTACCGTATCCTACGTGACCATCATCTCCATATGACTGAAGTGATACTTCCGTCTTGACATCACACCAAACACACTACGATTCTCGATATACCCAGAAGAGGCGTACATAGAAACCGGTTAAAGCCCTGGACGACCAAACCAAAGTATATTGATTGTCGCAAGTATTAGCGGTGCAAGTCTCAAGTTAAGACCAAATACACCTACCCTGATTTCGGACTTCCATAGACACATAGTCATACTACCAATGGAATTTCGAGGGGGTCTATCCAGAGTGAAGCTGTTTCCCATACCATCGGTAAAACACAACCTCCTATTACACTTGCATGAGTATCCTATACCCAAATATATGAGAACTATGCCGTTATGCCCTCACAACGCGCACAAGTGTAATACTAGTCTTTTACGCATTTATCGATGTCCAATCTCGACAATGCTCTGACTAGGGATATTTAATGATTTATCCTTCGTGGACTGATACTATCTCATATCATTCTCAATCCAGGAACTAATGATAGGGACCTCCTATCATTTATACATCTAGGTGATCTAATCAAAAATGATAAGAGATCTATCTCTTTTGTCACATAGTTAATTTGTACAACACCATAATCTGTACAAATAGTGACGCTATGGGTCATAATTGTCCAACAACTCAGTACTCCCGACCGGGCTGCGAGCCCGGACAGCGTCGCCCACCCTCTGTGCCATTGTCCACATGTCACTCTAATGAAAAACTCACTTATGAAGAACATGTTGGATAATATGACCCATAGCGTCACTATTTGTACAGATCATAGTGTTGTTGTACAAATTAACTATGTGACAAGGAAATTGCACTCTCATCATTTGTGATTAGATCACCTTAGATATATAAATGAAGAGAGGTCCCTATGATTAGTTCCTGGATTGAGAATGATATGAGACAGTATCAGTCCACGAAGGATTAATCATTAAATATCCCTAGCCGGAGTATTATCGAGAATGGACATCGATAATGCGGAATAGGCTAGTATTGCACTTGTGCGCGTTGTGAGGGCACAGCGGCATAGTTCTCATATATATAAGTATTGGATACTTATGCAAGTGCGATAGGAGGTTGTGTTTCACCGATGGTACGGGAAACAGCTTCGCTCTGGATAGACCCCTCGGAATCCCATTGGTATTATGACTATGTGTCTATGGGAGTCCGACATCAGGGTAGGTGTGTATGGTCTTTACCTGAGACTTGCACCGCTAATGCTTACGACAATCAATATACTTTAGTTGAGGTCGTCTAGGACTCTAACCGGTTTTGTGTACGCTAATGTTGGGTATATTGAGAATCGTAGAGTATTGGGTGTGATGTAAAGACGGAAGTATCACTCCAGTCATAGTGGAGATGATGTCACACAGGATACGGTATTAGTGCTCTTAAGTGCTGGCCGGCCATCGGGATATTATGACAAGGTCATGTATATCCGATTATAGAGACTAGTTACCAGACATCCGACATGTGCTTCGGACGGGGCAGACACTTATCCAGCCCCAGCCCTAGCACGTGACTATCCGATACTGGGCTGATATACACAATACTTGGTATACTACGCTTGATATAGATCTTAAATATTCTTAGATGAATATGACCGGAGAATTCGGTAGACTTCGTGCTTTGCTAGAAGCCGATCTTGTCTCGTAAATCGATAGAACGTAGTACTTGGTACGTACGTGATTCGGATACTCCGACGACCGTATTTACTGCCGAATTATCCGGGGATCTCATGGGTCGCTTCCCGATAATGCACCGATGACGCATAACTCACACTCATTAATAATCTGGGATTATATAGAAGAAAGAGAATTAATCTAGGATTAATTACGGAGATATTTTATCTGGGATAAAATATCGTCTAAAGAGAGAGAATGATTAATTTGGAATTAATCAGTAAATTAATATATTCGATATATTAAACGAAATTAGATTTCGACGCGGAATTAAAATTAGATTTTAATTCGGCGAACGAATTAATTTAGAATTAATTCGTTAGCGACGTGAATAGTGAATTCACTATGCGTAATCATTTAATTACGACGCGACGGAAAATCCTAATTAGGAATTAGCGACCCGATCCCGAGGTGATTGCGAGCGCATTCGTATTTCGAATTCGAGTGCGGCGGACGCAAGTCACATCAAGCGTCAAATCATTCGTCACATCATCGTCAAATCAATAGTCACTTTGAGTGATGTGATTGATTGATTGATTGATGTGATTGATTGATGAGTGATTGACACACATCAAGTCACTTAATAAAGTGAAAATGAATAGTGATGTGTTTTGGTGAAATAGTGTTAGTTGGTGAGACCTTTACCATTTTAATTATTTAATGATTATTTGGTAATTGTTTAATGTATTTCTTGGAAAATATATAAAGGTTTTTGGAAAATCTTTTGAAACCAATTTTACATTTTCTCTCCATCTCATCTCTCCTCCTCTCTTTCTCACGCCAAGGGGCTGTTTTCTCCTCTCTCTCACAGCTCACTGCCGTGAGCTTCAAGGGAAGCATGAGTGTGTTTTTGATGCAAAAACGCAAGTGCTAGCACACTTACGAGACTTCGAGGTGTTAGAGAGGTTCACCAATGAGCCGGGATCCGTCCGACGAAGCTTGGAGCTCCGTTTCACAGCTCAAAATTCTGAAATGGAGGGCAGTGAACTGCCAGCAGTGGGCGCCCTTGGCAAGTGGGGTTTTTCAAGTTTTGTTGCTTGCGCCGCGTCTCTCAACCGATCGATGTGGTATTCCGCTACCTCCGTTGATGTATTCACACATGTATTTCATTGCTTGTTTGATCTTGGGACCTAGATATAACCTTACAATGGTATCAGAGCTATAGGTTCAAGCATGAAAATGTAGGGCTTAAAATTGGGTATTTTGTATTTGAGCATGATTTTGTGAAATTGGATGATTGAGCATGCTTAATATATGTTGTATTGAAGATTGATTTGATCAATTTCAAGAAAATGTGTTTGGAACAATTTTCCCCAAATTTGGAGTGTTGGCGGAATGTGATGTGAATTTTGGAATCCATGGAATTTTTCCATTTTGATTCATTGGATGAGTTATAATGATGAAGGATGATGTTAATTTAAAGTCAATTAGATTGAATTTTGATTGAACATAAATCCCCAAAATGTATATGTTGGCCGAATTCCATATGCCCTTTAAAGTCTTGGATTTTTGATTTTTGAACATTAGATGTATTGGAAATCATTCGGGATGTTGATTTAATGTCGATTGTGGGTTCGATTGGATTGAAACCAAATCGGACAAAAATCCCTCCTTGGCCGAGACTTTAAAGCATGTAATGGGTTTGATTTTTTCATTTATGTGTTGGACATGTGATGATGATAAATGAACATGATTAATTGGACTAATTTGATGTTTTAGAAATATTGATTTGGGTGATTAATCATGTAATGCACTTTAGGTAATTAAATTGCGAATTGGATTTGTGTAATTTAATGAATTAGGCCTTAAATTGGATTTGGGCTTATTAAGTTGTAATTGGGCTTATTGGGCTTGATTTTATCAAGTTGGGTTTAGGCCAAATGGATTGGATCCAATTGGGCCCAAAACCTACCATAAAGCCCAAATGCAACTTATAAACCTTTAAAGTTTAATTGGGCCTAATGGGCCTAAATTGATTTCTGGGCTTATGGGGTTACTCCTTGATTGGGCTTTGGTTGCCGAAGCCCACGCCTTATAGAAATTAATTAAAGCCCATTAGACTTGAATTGAATTGACGTTGGACGTTAATCGGGCTTTGAGACCCGAAGCGATTAAATTTGGAATTTAAGTCGTTAAAGGTTTATTAAATAAAGTGTAATATTTAATTTGGAATTGAATAGTGAATTAGTATTAAATACATGTTAAATTGGATTTAATTATGTAGTTTAATTTAATTCAATGAATTCGTACTTTGAGTACTTATTCGCAAAAACGAGTTTGACTCGAGCAAAATCAAATCGTTGTTTGAACATTGGATGATCACATAATTATCAGATTAATTAATTTGATTAGATTGATTGATAGCATGCTTATGTGTGAATACGTGGTTGTGATGAATGAATAATGTATATCGGATGGATATTAGTCGGGTGGGGCAATTTTGGAAATTGTTGTAATAAATTCGATTTATTAAATTGGACCTGCGTGTCCAGCCTTATCACCTCTATTCTCTTTGTATTCTCTTCTCACCTATTCCCCTCAATGTAAATGAGGTTTCTTTAGAAGTGTAGTGTAACGGGTAGAAGTAATACAAGTGCTAGCTTGAGTGAGAAAGGGAGAGATTTGATCTAGGATCAATGTGTTAAGTATCCATCCGCATATCATTATTATTTATTTTCATACTCGCTTTATTATGTATTTAGAATGCATGTTTAAGGGTGTATGATGATGAGACCTTAACAAAGATAATGAAATTGGTAGCCAATTTGCACGCGAAAAGCCCTCATCAAATATCATGCGTCTTTTTCCTTCCATTGAGTGATTCTTACTCAAGATCCTAGATTGGCATGGGTTGTTGGCCAAAGTCAAGCCCTTGTCCGTCGAAGATGTGTTTGAATCACGAGGCTTTGTTCCATATTGGTGTCTTGTCCAAGTTGTGGTTTGTTGGCCAAAGTCAAGACCACTTCTTGTCCATCGACATTGATTACGAAGCTTCCATGGTCAATGGGTCCGCGCTTGACTGGGATCACTAGGTTTGTTGTGCCAAAGCCAAGGCCTAGTTGATTCAGAGGAAAAAGGTTAGGGTATATATTGGATATATAGGCATATATAGGATATATGTTTAGGACTTGGATGTCCACCTACTGGATCTAGGAGTTGGATGAGATCCAATTGATCTTCGAGATCTACCTAGTTAATTATCATACAATTTGTTGGCCAAAGTCAAGATTGTGTGATATTTAACGGGATCCTAGCCCACTAGGAAACACGGTTTCCCGAGTACTCGACAGAGGGTTAGAGGCTCGACGAAAAATAGTGGGAGGCAAGAATTGAATTTGCAATATTCGTTCAATTACTCGCCATACGCGCGCAAACAAATATCACTCCGTCATATATATTAAAAGTATTAGTTGGACTAATATTTAATGTTGTTTTAATAAACAGTTGGACTGTATTATAGTTGATTATATATAATTGGATTATATTAATCAATATATTTGAATTAATTAATTTCAGTTTACAGTTGATTTTATAATTGGATTATAGTAATCAATGTAATTGAGGTTAATTAATTTGGATTATATTTGATTATATAGTTGGACTATTATAATCATTATAATATATATAGTACCACTAATCGTTGATTAATAGTTGGACTATTGTAATCAAGAAAAATTGAAAAGTTGGATATTTAAAATATAATCTGGATTAAATATTTTAAATGATTTAATTTTCAAATTGGGAATAAATAATAGGTTACTTTATTTGATAAAATAACTTATTATACCTTAAGCCCAAAATTAAGCAAAATAAGTAGAGCATAAAATCTTTGGAAGATTTATGTGATGATGACTTTAGTGCTTAATTTAATATACTTGTCATAAATCTAATTTAGATTTAAGAAGTATTAAAATTGCAATTTATAATTCTTGGAGAATTAATTGACTATTCTAGAGAAATAAGTCAAAGTTTGCAATTGGGCATGTAGCACGAGGTGCACATCGTTTCGATATTCTAAAAACCCAAGGCTTGGCCTAAGGTTCCTGAAATATTGAAAAAGATAATTGACATATCCCAAAGTGACTACCATTTGGATATGGCAGACACGAAGGAATTAAAGAAAGGGCAAGGCTCTTACTTTAAAAATGATTGTCAAAGTTATGTTCACTACTAGTATTGAAATTAGATTTTAATACTTAGTGTGGTACATAAAATATATGTATTGATGTTCAGAATCTGCTTTGAGCAGGATACTGACTTCAAGCTGAGATTGCTCTGCGAATCGGAAACGGGACGAAAGTCGCTGTTTCGACCGTAGATACCTAAGTACCTTAGGAACTACCCTTCGGGTGTGTACTTAAATTAGGAATGTTATAATAACTAGTTTGACTAGAGACATTATCTCTATATCAGTGTTTAATCCATTGTGGATAAACCTTTATATTCTAGAACACTAAGTGTTTCATTATATAAAGATGATACTGAGATAAACACATTAGATGTGAATAACAGAATTTATATTTTGAATATAATTAAAATCTCAAAACATATAAAATGACAAATAAATAGCTCAAATTGATTTGATCAAGTAGAGACTTATTTGTGGCATTGTTGTCTGGGACACAATTAAACAAGACTCGTATATCCGCACTTTTGAAGAGTGGGTACTAGGACTGATTTGACTATTCAAATAAAGTCTACGAATCTAGTTTGTTAGGTAAAGTACCTAAAACACTATTTACTTGGTAATAGTGAAGTGCCACCGATCTGTTAGCCCTATTCATGGTGAAGTTAGTGGGCCCATATCTAGCTAGGCTAGATGTGAACATGAATATTTCGTGACCTTAACGGATGTGGCATCACGTTATGGTTATGTGTTTCTTTTGAAGAACACAGATCGGAAACTATTAGAGTTTCGACACGAAGTAGATAAACAGATCGACTATAGTATTATGCCGTCACGGTAAGACCGTAATGGAAAATACTTAAGCAGTAAGTTTCAAATATACATGAAAGAGTATAGTATTCTTTCAGATGAGGACTCCTCCCGAGACACGTCAGTTAGACGGTGTGTCCGAACTGAAAAACCGAATTTTGTTGGACATGATAAGGTTTATCACGAGTCGCTCTGAGCTATCATTTCCTTCAACGGATATGTATTAACAGTGCAAAACTTATTTAGAATAAGGTTCCATATAAATCTGTTTGACAGATATCATATAGGATATGAACAGGAAAGAAACAGGGTTTCTCATTCCTAATAATTTGGGTATGCCAGGCATAACGTTTGGATGATACCAAACTAAGAACCCAAATTGGATAAGTGCCAATATAGGTTATCCTAAGGGAAACCATAAGTATAGTACTTATAAATCTCACATGAGAACAATATGATTGTTGCTCACCATGCGGTTTTCCTGAGAGGAATACCGATATGCAGTGGTCAGTGGGAGGACAGTAAAACTCGATGAAAATCGGAGTAATACTGTTCAAGGCACGAAGTCCGTAATGGAACACAAATAGTTCATCAAGGATGAAACTAACCATTAATCTTCGAATACAACACAAGAACCGCGTAGATCGGAGAGAGTCAGAAAACAACCTGGGGTATGGGTTTCTGATCTCACCTCATAAAGATGTAAATCTTATGAGGGTATACCAACCGACTACGTTTTGAGGAAGTGATACAAAGTATCGACTCCCTATCATGGCAAAATGCCATGAGTCCGAAATGGATTCCATGTATAACAACTATGTTTGGATACTAGTTGTTGTACCGCAAGGCATTGTGCCTATTGGTACATGTAAGTCTTCAAGGAAGACATACATGGATGGCAACATACCAACGTACAAAGCTAGCTTGTGACGGAAAGGTATCGTTATCAACATTGGTTGATTACGGTTCAAACTTTTACCTGTTGCCATGGTAAATCCATTTGGATAAGGCTTGCTGAGAACTGTACCATTTATGAAATGTGTCAGTTAAAGATCAAAATCGCTTTCCTGAAAAGGAAACCGTTTGGAGGATATGTTCAACATCCTGACGATTTTGTATAACCGACAAACAAGGTTTGCGGGTTATTCGATCCATGTTTGGATTGAGCAGCAAGCATAAGGTCTTGGAACCGTCGTTTTGATGTAATCATAATGGTTTTGATTTAATTTCAAAACAAAATGATTCTTATGTATATAGGAGGTTAGTGGGAGCGCACTGACAGTGAATTCCAATAAAGCAATTGGTGAAAGCTTGGCTTTCATAGATATTCTTTCATAGAAATTCTCCATAGAATTCTGGGGAGTAACAACCTTTATTCAAGGAATAAAGATCTACTGGGATAGATTTGAAGTTGTTAACACTCTCTGGGAAATTGTACATTTAAAATGTACTTGATATGGTGTCTCATACGCTTTGAGCATATGGAGTCACAATCAGATCAATCCAAGTGATAGTTCACTGATTGAAGTTAAGGACATCTGTTAGTATCTTAGAGAACTAAAGATGCTGTCTTAAACTATGGAGAAGGAGAACTTGAAGTGACTGGGATCACTGCTACAAGTTCCAAACAGTAAATACTGCGGTACTATAAAGTTTGAATAACGGGACATTGAGCTGGAAATCTTCCGAGCAAGATACCGTTGCCGAATAAACAACAAATGCGGATTATTGCTGCAGCTGAGGCAGCAATAGAAGCCATTTGGGTCGATAATAAATCTAATTAGATTAGATATAGTTCTGTTAGCAGCTGAGCTAGGCGTCAGCACAAGGCTAAAGAATTAAAGGTCTCATCGACGATCTAGATATATACTTCTATATTCATCTGATTCGTTCGGATCATACTCGTGGCGATGTGGTGATCGTATAAATCGCGTCAGACGATATCATGGAAATCCGCTGACGAAAACCTTTCCTTAGCAATTTGAGCAAACCATACATAGTTCGGGTGTTCGACACTTGAGTGATGGCATGTGCCAAGTGGGAGATTGTTGGATAATATGACCCATAGCGTCACTATTTGTACAGATCATAGTGTTGTGTACAAATTAACTATGTGACAAGGAAATTGCACTCTCATCATTTGTGATTAGATCACCTTAGATATATAAATGAAGAGAGGTCCCTATGATTAGTTCCTGGATTGAGATGATATGAGACAGTATCAGTCCACGAATGATTAATCATTAAATATCCCTAGCCGAGTATTATCGAGACTGGACATCGATAATGCGGAATAGGCTAGTATTGCACTTGTGCGCGTTGTGAGGGCACAACGGCATAGTTCTCATATATATAAGTATTGGATACTATGCAAGTGCGATAGGAGGTTGTGTTTCACCGATGGTACGGGAAACAGCTTCGCTCTGGATAGACCCCTCGGAATCCCATTGGTATTATGACTATGTGTCTATGGGAGTCCGACATCAGGGTAGGTGTGTATGGTCTTAACCTGAGACTTGCACCGCTAATGCTTACGACAATCAATATACTTTAGTTGAGGTCGTCTAGGACTCTAACCGGTTCTGTGTACGCCAATGCTGGGTATATGAGAATCTAGTAGAGTATTGGGTGTGATGTCAAGACGGAAGTATCACTCCAGTCATAGTGGAGATGATGTCACGCAGGATACGGTATTAGTGCTCTTAAGTGCTGGCCGGCCATCGGGATATTATGACAAGGTCATGTATATCCGATTATAGAGACTAGTTACCAGACATCCGACATGTGCTTCGGACGGGGCAGACACTTATCCAGCCCCAGCCCTAGCACGTGACTATCCGATACTGGGCCGATATACACAATACTTGGTATACTACGCTTGATATAGATCTTAAATATTCTTAGATGAATATGACCGGAGAATTGGTAGACTTCGTGCTTTGCTAGAAGCCGATCTTGTCTCGTAAATCGGTAGAACGTAGTACTTGGTACGTACGTGATTCGGATACTCCGACGACCGTATTTACTGCCGAATTATCCGGGGATCTCATGGGCGCTTCCCGATAATGCACCGATGACGCATAACTCGCACTCATTAATAATCTGGGATTATATAGAAGAAAGAGAAAATTAATCTAGGATTAATTACGAGATATTTTATCTGGGATAAAATATCGTCTAAAGAGAGAGAATGATTAATTTGGAATTAATCAGTAAATAATATATTCGATATATTAAACGAAATTAGATTTCGACGCGGAATTAAAATTAGATTTTAATTCGGGCGAACGAATTAATTTAGAATTAATTCGTTAGCGACGTGAATAGTGAATTCGCTAGGCGTAATCATTTAATTACGACGCGACAGAAAATTCGCTAATTAGGAATTAGCGAACCCGAGCCCGAGTATGATTGCGAGCGCATTCGTATTTCGAATTCGAGTGCGGCGACGCAAGTCACATCAACGTCAAATCATTCGTCACATCAAGCGTCAAATCAATAGTCACTTTGAGTGATGTGATTGATTGATTGATTGTGTGATTGATTATTGATGACACACATCAAGTCACTTTAATAAAGTGAAAATGAATAGTGATGTGTTTGGTGAAATAGTGTTAGTTGGTGGAACTTTTACCATTTTAATTATTTAATGAATTATTTGGTAATTGTTTAATGTATTTCTTGGAAAATATATAAAGGTTTTTGGAAAATCTTTTGAAACCAATTTTACATTTTTCTCTCCATCTCTCCTCCTCTTTTCACGCCCAAGGGGCTGTTTTTCTCTCTCTTCACAGCTCACTGCCGTGAGCTTCAAGGGAAGCATGAGTGTGTTTTGATGCAAAAACGCAAGTGCTAGCACACTTACGAGACTTGCGAAGGTGTTAGGGAGGTTCACCCATGAGCCGGGATCCGTCCGACGAAGCTTGGAGCTCGTTTCGCAGCCAAATTCTGAAATGGAGGGCAGTGAACTGCCAGCAGTGGGCACCCTTGGCAGTGGGTTTTTCAAGTTTTGTTGCTTGCCGCGTCTCTCAACCGATCGATGTGAGTATTCCGCTACCTCCGTTGATGTATTCACACATGTATTTCATTGCTTGTTTGATCTTGGGACCTAGATATAAACCTTACAGAACATAGCTTAAGAGAAGTTAAAACTTACCTAGTAAGCTTGATGCAAAGATACAATCTCTTACTCATTTGTTGAAATGGTTGGAGAACTTCAGTTTGCAAGCTTGACTCCAAGATCGAATCTGATTCCAATACTAGCCAGCTTCACTCCAAGATCCAATCTTGATTTTTCAAAGATGAAATGTTATAGAGACCTCACAATGCTTCTCTAAACACTTCTCTAACTTTAGGCTAGTTTCTCAAAGAATTGCTTGTAATTAGCTTTTTCATGCTTCATAAGCTTGATATTTTATAGCAAAATTTAGGTGGTAATTTTAATTAATAAAAGTTCTAATCAACTTTTATGTGGGCTAATATAATTTGTCCAATATGCATAATTTGGTGTTGTATTGTAACTAATCACCTTTTATACCACTTTGATTTAATCAATTAAATGAAGACAAAGATTGGAAAATAGATATGTTCAATGTTGCTTTGATTTAATCCAATTAAATTCAGCCCCAAAATACTGACCGGCGTAAACACACACGTATAACGCAAGCGTACGTATCGTTCAAGTAGTATAAAAAGTATCGATCCCACGAGGACTTAAAATCTTTTTGTTATCAATTATTGGATCAAATGATTACCAGTATCTAACAAGTTGTTTGATTGATTGGAATAGCGACGATTCTAATTTAAAGACAAATAACTAAAATGCTTAAAAGTAGATTTTAAGGAAATTCAATATTAAAAACTATCCAGGGTTGTGATTTATTTCAATATTATTTAAAAGATGAAGTAGTTATATTATAGTTGGGTAAAATATCAATTTATTAACCTGGAACACTAACTTATGTAAAAGCCTCTTCCGATGGTCAATTACAAATATCTAGTATAATCAATTGAACCATATTCCTATGTCAACCAAATTACCTAGATTCATTAAGTCTAAGTTCCAATTATGGCTACCCCGCCCTACAGGTATATTCCTATCCTGTAAGGAAATCTATTAAAGGGTTATCTATCCTCAAGGAAGATCGTGGACTATTGAGTTTAAGGTCTTAAACTTAAAATCCCTATGTCTAGTTCATTTTAAGTTTACCTAATCAATTTAATTATGGCCAGTTAATTAAAAAGCTTTAAGATTAAGACTCAATAAATAAATCTTTAAATTACCCAAACTATAATTTAACCCTTATAAACCAGTTTAAATGAAATTCATCAAACCCTAGATAACTAATTTAGCTACGACACATAACTAGGGCTAAAAATTAAAAGACTTTAAATAAAATTGCATAAGTAAATGTAGTAAAATAACTGCTGAAAGTGAAATAAAATAAAATTGCTAAGGTAAAAAGGAATTACTTCTACTATATACTAATTAGATTTCTCCCATAATATAATATAACTTTGCAAAACATTTTCATCCAGCCATATAGGCGGTATTTTGATTAGTTAAAAAACAACCAGCCATAAAGGCGGAATCATTTAAAAGTAACCAGCCATAAGGCGGAACATCAAAATAAACCAGCCATAAAGGCGGATCTAAAATTATACCAGCCATAAAGGCGGGACAGAAAATAAACCAGCCATAAAGGCGGAATATAAATTAATTAATCACCGACCAATCTGGCGGTATCCTGATTAAGTCCAATTTAGAATTTGAATATATATAAATATGGGAGAATAATCTAAAAAAAGTAATAGTAAAAGAATTACCTTTTACCTTAACAGAAGGAAGTTACCTCCTCATAATGAGTAGTAAAAACTGTAAAATAAAGAAAGTAAATATTATTATTACAAAAAGTAATAAAAAATTACAAAACTTTAATAAAAAGAAACTTAGAGAGAGAGAAACTCCCTAATTACATAGGATTGGGAGAGAGAAATGGTACAACAAAAAACTGATGAAATTCGCCGCTCTATTTATAGGCGTCTATAGGGGGTCAGCGTCGCGCCGCCCAAATTGCACTAGCGTCGCGACGCTGGGTACAGTACGACACGTGTCACGCGCTGGTTGGTCGGCTCAGAATCTTATCGATGACGTGGCACTGTTCATGACGTCATGCTTACGTCATGCTGACGTGTCAACTGTTCATGACGTCATTGCTTGCGTCATGTGCTGATGATGGGAGGCGACGTGGCGACACGTGGGGCGGCGGCCGTCGGACGAATGAGAGCTTGACACGTGGCGCGCTGTGATTGGCTGATGATGACGTGGCACGTTGACTCGGTTGACTTGCTGACGTGGCTGCTGATGTGGACGATGATGTGGCGACACGTGGCATGACACGTGAGGCGGTGGCCGTCCAAGCAATGAGATCTTGACACGTGGCACGGCGCACGTTAGCATCTCCGTTGTGATGGTGACACGTGGCAGGCGCATGTTAGCAAAGTCAAACTTTTCAACTTGTTGACCCGTTGACCACGGCGCATTTTAGCATCTTTGGTGCACACTGGGCGTCGCGACGCCAAGGCATTGCGCGGCGCGACGCGCTGAAGACTGAAATATTCCAGTTGGTGCATTTTTGTCCGGATTTGCCCCAAATTGCCTCCAGTGCTGTCCAAACTTTATTTATCTGCAAAATAACAACAAAACACATCAAAACGTTCATAAATCTCGAGAAACAATACAAAACATTAGGTCAAATGAGTGAGAAATAGTGGTATAAATACCACTCATCACACCCCCAAACCTAACATTTTGCTAGTCCTCGAGCAAAACAGAAAATAAATAACATAAAATAAACTTTAACTAAGCCACTTTCGTAGGGATCACGGTTGCATTTAGCGTATGCAACAAGCCTTTTAAACCCCTAGGTGTCCCTAGTGGACGAGTGTAGTCTCGTGAGGGCTTACAGCAATGATACCCACAAACATTTTACAAAAGTAAAAATGTAGTTAAAAACTAATGCACACAAAAGCAAAAAGACAAGCGAAAAGAGAATAAAGAAAGTTAGTGACTAATCAGGTGAAAATTCTACTCCAAGTTACTAGTTGTTTTGTTTCTTTCTAAATTACCGAATAAGTAAATTCTCCGATTATTTTTACCATTCTTCATATACACAGCTAACAAAATATTAATCAACTCATTTTGCCCACAACAATCATAAGTGCAGTTGATAAGAGAGTAATATTTTTGTCCTAAAGTTCTATCAGATTTCACACCTTTTTTGTAGCAATGGAATAATTTTCTGATTTTCTGATTTTTTCTTTGTTTTTTTTCTCTATTTTTATTTATATACAATACCTTCCGTCTATGTAGCGAGCTTTGGGTCGGCGGCTCCCAAACCAGTTGGCTTTAGGGCACCAGGTGTTAAAACACCCCTACGAACTTAATTACTCAGACTTCAGATATATATATTTTTGCAGCATCTTCGATCCATGTAACGAGCTTTGGGCCAGTGACTCCCAAACCAGTTGGTTTTAGGGCACTAGGTGTTAAAACACCCTTACAGACTTAATAACTCGGATCTCGGACGTTTTTTTTTTTTTTTTTTTTTTTTTTTTTTTTTTTTTACTCCATCACTATTTAGAGATGCTTCCTCCAATTAAACTATAGCACGGAATATTACAAACTTTTCAATTTTAGCTCATGACTGTATGTTCCATGTAAGTTCATAATACCTGTCAACTGAACATATGAAGATTCATTTTAGTCAGATTTATGGAGAATTCACAAATTAAATAATTTAAAGGAAATAAACAAAAATTAACTTGTTTTGAAATAATGGTTTGAGATACGTATCAGGAGTGAAAACTCCTTACTCAGCTACCTCTCACCAATTTCACCTTTTTAGTCAAAATAAAAATAAAAATGCAAAATATTTTTGTAATTTTTGAAAATTTTTCAATTTTTTTGTATTTTTCGAAAAATTTTGGACTAAAAATAAAAACAATATACAAACTAAAAACAAGGTACTAATCAACTAAATCCCTCCCCCAAACCTAAATGAGACATTGTCCCCAATGTCTTAAACAGTAAAAGGAGAGATAGAAGGTTGTACCTGGTTAGCTGAAATCTACAGGAAATTAAAGGTTAAGATCCAGATTAATTCGACGCCTCTTACCACGATCGTCCTCAGACCAATTTATCTTTGATAGGATAGGGTCAACTTGTGGTTCATAGGCTATGAGTTGGTCTATTAGATCCGGAGCAAGTCTGGCAGTGAAGAGGAGTTCTTTCATCGGTTTTGACACGAACCATTTCTCCGAGCATCATCAAGAAACACACAAAGA
>SKCR01002651.1:0-27471 GCA_019454045.1 Zanthoxylum bungeanum
CTTTTTTATACACTAAGGTACGTGCCAATGAGCTATGGCGTGTGACGGACTGTCAATGGATTTCCGTGTAGATCCCCAGAGGGAAGGTGGAGCGAGGCTCACTTAAATACCCAAGCCTCTTAGGCTCTTATCGCTTGTTGTCAGGAATAAACAACGAGTCCTCCCAATTAGTCCATCACAATAGGCTACAAGTAGATGGCTATCTAGGTGCCTTCACAGCTTTTCCTTCTAGAAAGGTAGTGAATGAAGGAAGACACCAAACCATTACCTAGCCCAAAAATGCCTTTGATTAAACCCTTACTTTATCCACTATAGACACGGTCAATTAAAACACAAATCCAAACATCACAAGTCATATTTCGGGGCCAATTCTCTATCCCCAGTGGAGTCGCCAGACTGTGGGACACAGAAACTGAGCGACGCCGTTCCTAGGCTCGCGGCCTAGTTGGGAAGGATTACATAACATGGAGTCGCCACCCGGTGTGAACCGGGACAAAGATTTAAGGCCGCACTCACCCCTCGCAAGGGGACCTCAAACCGTTGGGTTCGGAATGGTCCCTTACTCATGTCACTTGTAATGAAAGGATTTATATAATAATTTAAACAAGCTGAAGTAACACTTATTTCTAAGGGTATCATGCTTCTAAATTCACATTTATAAATAGAATATTCGCCTAAATGTACATGTATTTCACATAATCTTACATTTAGATTTGCATGCTTAACATATATCAAGATAGCAGCTAACATACAACTTTACTTGCATATCACATTCAGGAAAAAGACACAAGCACACATATTAACCATATAAGCACACATATGGGCACTTTTCAAGTGGTACGTGGAATTGTGGCCCAAGTACAGACCGCACTACCGTCCACTTCGGAATCGGCTACGGAATTTACGTCTGGGTTTCCATCCGATATACCGCAAGAAATAATGCTCAAATGTTATCATGACATAAGCATACGAATTGTGACACATTTGCATAAGAAAGATCAACTAATAGGCAATTATGCATGAATATAATAAGACAGACTCAGTTCAGTGTGTGTGCGTTCGTTTGTAGCGTTCGTAAACGCGTTCGAACGGAAATGAAACAGAATGCTCACGTTCGAGTAGCGTTCGTAAACGCGTTCGAACGGAAACGAGACAGAATGCTCACGTTCGAGTAGCGTTCGTAAACGCGTTCGAACGGAGATGAGACAGAGAGCTCACGTTCGTGTGGCGTTTGTTAACGCGTTCGAACGGATACGAGACAGAGAGCTCACGTTCGTATGGCGTTTGTTAACGCGTTCGAACGGATACGAGACCTGACACCTAATAAGGCAAAAACACATGCGCGTTCGAGTTGCGTTCGTGAACGCGTTCGAACGGACACGGACCTGATGCAATACATAAACAGAAAATAAAAGGGCGCGGCGAAACACTGCCGTAAAGGTGACCTTTTGGGGCTCTTGATCTCTCAAAGAGAGGACCTTTAGACCAACATGCTAAGCCCATGCGCGTCATATCACATATGCAAGAATAGAACCAATCATATCAACCAAGTATGCCCGATTGAACGCATCTTACATCCAATCCGAACACACGTCAACCGGCGCGGCAAAGCATCGTGGTAAAGGGCTTTTAGCCCTTCCCCATAGGGGATCTCACAACACACTTACTAAGCCCATGCGCTCGATTGACTTATACATACGAAGATAAAGATAATAATATCAAAACTAAGTATGCTCGATTGAACGTATCTTGCGTCCAACCGAACATACATCAACCGACGCGGCGAAGAAGTAGTAGTGTCACGAAGGTGGCCTTTTCGGCTCTTTGTCTCACAAATGGAGGACCTTTGGACTAACTCACTAAGCCCATGCGCTTGGTTGAATCATACAAAAATAAACAATATTTTGAATTCAAGAGGAAACTAAATAGACAAAAAGCAACACAACGAAAGAGAGATGGTGCCGTTCACTCAAGCGGTACGTGGAGTTGTGGCCCGAGTACAGATCATATTACCGTCCATTCGGAATCGGCTATGAAATTTATGTCCGGGTTTCCATCCGATATACCGCGAGAGTTGACACATCTCTCATTCATCTAATACCCACAACATATTACATCTCATAATTCATGCATATTTACATACTCAAAAATCACAACATACATTTCAACATTACAATCATACGAGAAATACTTAATAAATAATGCGGAAAAGGAAAACAAGTGTGAAAGATACCCTCAGGTCTAACCTTTTAAGCCGTCTCTCGGACTCACGTTCCACGAAGATCGAAAGGGGGGTAAGGCTCCGTAACTTTTCTGGTCCGCTGGTTCAACGTCCTAGCTCACTGCTTCGCTGCTTTGCTTATTGTTCGAACTCCGTTCTGCTCCTATTCGGCTCCTGTTTTGCTGCTCACTGCACGGGCTACCTGTTTCAATGTTTTCAAAAACTATTCCAAGTTGTGTGGGTTCTTAGTTCAATTAAAAGTGATTATTTTTAGGATTGTCTATGTAGTTTTATGTTACTGTTTTTTTGTAAAGATTTGGGCTGCTGTTAAGGTGATTTAGGAGGTTGTTTAGGCGTGTTTTAGGGTGTGGTTTTTGTAGTAATTTTCGGTGGTGGAGGGTTGCTGTATAGATGGCTGTTTCGGCTATAGGGGGAGGTGGCTTGTGGTGGTTTCTTTGTTTTCTTGCTTGTGTATGTGTGAAGTGTTTTCTCTTTTTTGCTTGTTTGGTCTTGGGTGTGAAGAGAGAGTCTAGAGAGATTTTTGAGAGAGTTTGGGTATGAATTCTATGTGTCAAGCCGACAAAGGCTTTGGTGAGGGGTTGTTTATATAGAGAATGGTTAGGGTTGACAAGGGAAGGGATTTTGTGCATTAAATTAGGATATGATTTAGTTTTAAACAAGGAAATCAAGGGATTGAGGGGGGACAAAATATTTTACTTTAGGGAGTTGTAATATTTAATTTGTGTTGGTTTAGGAATACAAATATTTTATATTGGTAAGTATCTTATTAGATTAGGAAGTCAAATATATGATTGGCTTTAATTGGTTATGATTGATTTTAATTTAGTATGATTATCTTTTGATTTAGTATGTGATTTGTTTAATTTAGGCATGATTTTAGTTTAAGTTGGTAATTGTTTATTTTAATTGGTAAATGATTTAAATATTTTATTTAATGTTTAATATTTAATTAATATTTAATTATTTAATTTGGGATGTGCTTATGGGCTTTGGGGAGCTAAATGGGCTGGGTGTGAGGCTAGCAGCAAAACCAGAATTACCGACACGTTCGAACGCTCCCTCGAACGTGACACGAACGCCCGCAATCTGTTTCCCGTTCGAACGAAGTAGCGAACGCAGCACTAACGAAGACAGTGAGCTTGTTTGTTCTGAATTTCCCCTTCCGATATCCGTTTCCCGCGGGCTTCCGTGACTCAAAAGGTAGTGTCTCCAAAATGAGACTCATCATAGGGACTTATGTGAAAATGCAGTGCCTACAGCGTTCGAACGGAAATGAGACCTGATGCGTGATAAGGCAAAAATGCATGCGCGTTCGAGTTGCGTTCGTAAACGCGTTCGAACGGGAACGGACCTGATGCATGAAATGGGACACATGCATAAACAACAAAATAAAGGGGCGCGGTGAAGTACTGCCGTAAAGGTGGCCTTTTGGGGGCTCTTGATCTCTCAAAGAGATGACCTTTAGACCAACATACTAAGCCCATGCGCGTCACATCACATCATGCATACAAACACAAAGACAATCATACTATTCTAAGTATGTCCGATTGAACGTGTCTTGCATCAAACCGAACACACATCAACCGGCGCGGCGAAGTTTAGTAGTGTCACAAAGGTGGCCTTTTCGGCTCTTTGTCTCCCAAATGGAGGACCTTTGGACTAACTCACTAAGCCCATGCGCGCTTGGTTGAATCATGCATACGAAAACAACATATTGAATTCAAGTAAAGAAAACTAAATAAACAAAAGCAACACAATACAAAAGAAAGATGATGCCGTTACCCAAGCGGTACGTGGAGTTGTGGCCCGAGTACAGAATATATTACCGTCCATTCGGAATCGGCTATGAAATTTATGTCCGGGTTTCCATCCGATATACCGCGAGAGTTGACACATCTCTCATTCATCCAATACCCACAAACATATTACATCTCATAATTCATGCATATTTATCTACTCAAAGACCACAACATGTATTCATAGACGACTCTCATGCGAATAGAATTCAATAAAAAATGAATATAAAATAATGAAAAGGTACCCTCAGGTCTAACCTTTTAAATCACCTCTCGGATGTACGGTACACGATCGTCGGAAGGGGGGATGCTCCGCAACTCTCCCGGTTCACTGGTTCACTGTTCTCGTTCGTTGTCTTTACTGTTTTTCTTGCGGCTCGAACTCCGTTCTGCTCCTATTTCCTCTATCTTTTGCTTACTGTTTTTGGGTGTCTTCTTCCTGTAGTTTTTTATGTGTGTTGTGTATGAGTTAGAGACTAGCTCGCTAGCCTTGAGAAGGTTGGTGAATGGTTCTTTTTATAGGCAAAGGGTAGGTTTGACAAGGAAAGGAATTTGATTTGGTTTGGTTAAGGGAAGTCAAGAGATTTGATTTGGTTTGGTTAAGGGAAGTCAAAGATTGAGCGGGGACAAATCTTGGCTAGATAGGGAAGGTTGGATATTTGATTGGCTTGGATTAGGAATACAATATTTTAAGTTTGGGAATAATCTTATTAGATTGGGAATAATGGTTGGTTGATTGATTTTAATTAGGCATGATTATATTTTGATTTAGTATGTGATTTGTTTAATTTAGGCATGATTTTAGTTTAAGTTGGTAATTGTTTATTTTATGTTTGGTATATGTTTTATTTAATTATTTAATTAATTTAATTATTATCTTATTTAGTTAATGTTTTAATTAATATTTATTTATTTAAATTGGGATGTGTTTTATGGCTCTTTGGGGGGCTAATTGGGCTGGATGTGAGGCTAGCAGCAAAACCAGAATTACCGACACCGTTCGAACGCTTCCTCGAACGCGGCACGAACGCCCGCAATCCGTTTGACGTTCGAACGTAAACACGAACGCAGCACGAATGAAAACAGTGAACCTTGTTTATTCTGAATTTCCCCTTCCGATGTCCGTTTCCCGTGACCTCCGTGACTTAAAAGGTAGTGTCTCCAAAATGAGACTCATCATAGGGACTTATGTGTAAAAATGCAGTGCCTACAGTCGCCCCCACTTTGATGGGACTTGTGTAATGTGCAACAGTGACAATCCTATCAAAGTTATGCAATGCATTTCTACTTACCTGGCTCGCCAGCTGCCACTTGACTTACCATGTGTTGAGTTGCGTTGATTTGGTGGTGAGGTGCTGCGACCCCTGGTTCATTCCCGAACCATGCTTCCATTCTTGGAGTGTCATTCTCGGCCTGTTCCTTCTTGAACTCTGCTCCATTCTTGGATTGCCATTCCCGGCTTGTTCATTCTCGAACTGTGTTGAGATGAGGCTTTATTCCTCCCGAGCTTTATTCCCGAACTGTTGAGATGAGGCTTTATTCCTCCGAGCTTTGTTCTCGAACTGTGTTGAGATGAGGCTTTATTCCTCCCGAGCTTTATTCCCGAACTGTTGAGATGAGGCTTTATTCCTCCCGAGCTTTATTCCCAAACTATTGAGATGAGGCTTTATTCCTCCGAGCTTTGTTCTCGAACTGTACTGACATGAGGCTTTATTCCCCTTGAGCTTTGTTCTCAAACTTATACTGATATGAGGCTTTCTTCCCCTGGGCTTTGTTCCCTGAACTGTATTGAATGTGGGCTTTATTCCCGAGTTTGTAGGCTTTCTTCCTGAACCGAACTAGATGCAGGCTTTATTCCTGAACTGTTGCGATGAGGCTTTATTCCTCCCGAGCTTTATTCTCGAACTGTTGAGATGAGGCTTTATTCCTCCGAGCTTTGTTCTCGAACTGTGTTGAGATGAGGCTTTCTTCCCCTTGAGCTTTTTTTCTCAAACTTATACTGATATGAGGCTTTCTTCCTCTATGGGCTTTGTTCCCGAACTGTGTTGATATGAGGCTTTATTCCTCTGGGCTTTGTTCCCGAACTGTGTTGATATGAGGCTTTATTCCCCTGGGCTTTATTCCCGAACTGTTACTGTAAGTTGTTCATTCCTGAACTGTTATCGTGAGGTGGTTCTTCCCGAACCGTTACTGTAAGTGTCCATTCCCGAACTGTTACTGTAAGGTGGTCCATTCCCGAACCGTTACTGTGAGGTGGTTCATTCCCGAACCGTTACTGTGAGGTGGTTCATTCCCAAAACCGTTACTGTGAGGTGGTTCATTCCCGAACCGTGCTTCCATTCTTGGAGTGCCATTCCCGGCTTGTTCATTCTTGAACTGTCCATTCCGGACCATATCTCCATTCTCGGAGTGTCATTTCCGACTTGTTCATTCTTGAACTGCCCATTCCCGGACTATATCTCCATTCTCGGAGTGTCATTTCCGACTTGTTCATTCTTGAACTGCCCATTCCCGGACTATATCTCCATTCTCGGAGTGCCATTTCCGACTTGTTCATTCTTGAACTGCCCATTCCCGGACTATATCTCCATTCTCGGAGTGCCATTTCCGACTTGTTCATTCTTGAACTGCCCATTCCCGGACTATATCTCCATTCTCGGAGTGTCATTTCCGACTGAACTGATCTGATGTAATATGGGCCTCGCCCCCAGAATGCCATACCCGGCAATGCTGATACTGATGTAATGTGGGCCTCGACCCTGGGACTCATTCCCAAACTGTGTTTGATGTGGGCCTCGACCCTGGGACTCATCCCCAAAACTGATGTGAAGTGGGCCTCGGCCCCAACTGCTACTAACATGGGCCTCGCCCCCGGATGATGATGCTGATGTGGGCCTCGACCCTCGGATTCATTCCAAAATTCTGCTGATGCGTGCCTCGGCCCTGGGACTCATTCCCTGGATTCATTCCAAAATTCTGCTGATGTGGGCCTCGGCCCTGGGATTCATTCCCTGGATTCATTCCAAAATTCTGCTGATGTGGGCCTCGACCCTGGGATTCATTCCCTGGATTCATTCCAAAATTCTGCTGATGTGGGCCTCGGCCCTGGGATTCATTCCCTGGATTCATTCCAAAATTCTACTGATGTGGGCCTCGACCCTGGGATTCATTCCAAAATTCTGCTGATGTGGGCCTCGGCCCTGGGATTCATTCCCTGGATTCATTCCAAAATTCTGCTGATGTGGGCCTCGGCCCTAAACTGATATTGATATGGGCCTCGCCCCCAGACTGATACAGATACGGGCCTCGCCCCTGTGACTCATTTCTGAAATTGCTGACATGGGCCTCAACCCCGGGATTCATTCCAACACTCTGACGATGTGGGCCTCGACCCTGGGACTCATCCCCAAAACTACTACTCATATGTTACTGATTCTGGTTGTCTTGTCTTGCCGCTTTCTCTTTTTCTCTTCTGAAACCTGTTATTACAAAACAGAACAAACACAAAAGGGATGCAAAATGTGTTACGTGTATGCATGCATGCATGATCGGGTTTCCTATCCCATTGAGCTAGGTCTTCTGCCAGTATTCTTGGTGGCTGCTTGGTCTTTTGACAAGTCTGTCATCTTCCCTAACCAACATGCATCTTATGATGGCTTTTAAATCAAAAGGGGTTAACATGGTGCATGTATGCATGAGGTGCATGTGATACATGTGAGCATGTGATACAAGAAATATATCAACTCTTTAAATTTGCACACAAATCGGCCCATCATCATTTCAAAAGCTTTTGGGCTAACTGTCATAGGAGTGAACTCGTCCCAGTTTAAACGGACTGCCCAACAAGTTCACATCTCATGGCAAGGAGCCCAACTAAATCTGAATGGTAACCTCCGAACACAAACACAAGGTGGCTCATCAACACTTAGAAGCCTTCGGTCCAATCGTCATAAAATACGTTCTTGTCCCAGTTTTTATGGGCCCAACAAGCCCATATCTTATGACAAATAGTCCCAACGAATCCAAACGATGATTTTCCCAAAACACAAGCATAGAAGAGAGATAATGCAAACATGACATAATAATTTTTACAAAGTGGCCCATCAAAATTTCAGAAGCTTTGGGCCTAATATCATAAGGTCCCGAACTTGCCCCAGTTTAAATGGCCCAGCAAGCCCGCATTTCTGACAATAGTCCAACTGCATCCAAATGAGGATGGTCCACAAGCACATACTCAAGGAAATAATTGCTACTTTAAGCAACCGGTCTATGGGTGGGTTAGTAAGAGTATAGACAAAGGCTCTCACGCGGCGAAGGATGGCCACAACTAGGTCTCCCCACTCAAGGTTCGAGCAACCAAGTGAGCGCACCCCTTTTTATACACTAAGGTACGTGCCAATGAGCTATGGTGTGTGACGGACTGTCAAATGGATTTCCCATTGTAGATCCCCAGAGGAAGGTGGAGCGAGGCTCACTTAAATACCCAAGCCTCTAGGCTCTTATCGCTTGTTGTCAGGAATAAACAACGAGTCCTCCAAATTAGTCCATCACAATAGGCTACAAGTAAATGGCTATCTAGGTGCCTTCACAGCTTTTCCTTCTAGAAAGGTAGTGAATGAAGGAAGACACCAAACCATTACCTAGCCTAAAATGCCTTTGACTAAACCCTCACTTTACCCACTATAGACAACGGTCAATTAAAACATAAATCCAAACATCACAAGACAATATTTCGGGGCCACATTCTCATGCCCCAGTGGAGTCGCCAGACTGTGGGACACAGAAACTGAGCGACGCCGTTCCTAGGCTCGCGGCACTAGTTGGGAAGGATTACATAACATGGAGTCGCCACCCGGTGTGAACCGGGACAAAGATTTAAGGCCGCACTCACCCTCGCAAGGGAAGACCTCAAACCGTTGGGTCGGAATGGTCCCTTACTTATGTCACTTGTAATGAAAGGATTCATGTAATAATTAATTAAGCTTAAGTAACACTTATTTCCAATAGTATCATGCTTCTAAATTCTCATATGCAAGATAAACACTTATGTGTACGCTTTTACATATATCTCATATTTAAAGTTGCATGCTTAACATATATCAAGATAGCAACGAACATACAAATTTTACATATCACATTCAGGAAAACGCAAGCACACATATTGACCCTACAAGCACACATATGGGCACTTTTCCAAGCGGTACGTGGAATTGTAGCCCAAGTACAGACCGCACTACCGTCCATTCGGAATCGGCTACGAAATTTACGTCTGGGTTCCATCCGATATACCGCAAGAAATAATACTCAAATGTTATCATGACATAAGCATACGAATTTAATACATTGACACATTTGCACAAGAAAGATCAATCAATAGGCAATTATGCATGAATATAATAAGACAGACTCAGTTCAGTGTGTGTGCGTTCGTGTAGCGTTCATAAACACGTTCGAACGGAAATGAAATAGAATGCTCACGTTCGAGTAGCGTTCGTAAACGCGTTCGAACGGAAATGAACAGAATGTTTGCGTTCGAGTAGCGTTCGTAAACGCGTTCGAACGGAAATGAAACAGAATGCTCGCGTTCGTATGGCGTTTGATAACGCGTTCGAACGGAAATGAGACCTGATGCGTGATAAGGCAAAAATGCATGCGCGTTCGAGTTGCGTTCGTAAACGCGTTCGAACGGGAACGGACCCCTGATGCATGAAATGGGACACCATGCATAAACAACAAAATAAAGGGGCGCGTGTGAAGTACTGCCGTAAAGGTGGCCTTTTGGGGGCTCTTGATCTCTCAAAGAGATGACCTTTAGACCAACATACTAAGCCCATGCGCGTCACATCACATCATGCATACAAAACACAAGACATCATACTATTCTAAGTATGTCCGATTGAACGTGTCTTGCATCCAACCGAACACACATCAACCGGCGCGGCGAAGTAGTGTCACAAAGGTGGCCTTTTCGGCTCTTTGTCTCCCAAATGGAGGACCTTTGGACTAACTCACTAAGCCCATGCGCTTGGTTGAATCATGCATACGCAACAACATATTGAATTCAAGTAAAGAAACTAAATAAACAAAAGCAACACAATACAAAAGAAAGATGATGCCGTTTACCCAAGCGGTACGTGGAGTTGTGGCCCGAGTACAGATCATATTACCGTCCATTCGGAATCGGCTATGAAATTTATGTCCGGGTTTTCCATCCGATATACCGCGAGAGTTGACACATCTCTCATTCATCCAATACCCACAACATATTACATCTCATATTCATGCATATTTATCTACTCAAAGACCACAACATGATTCATAGACGACTCTCATGCGAATAGAATTCAATAAAAAATGAATATAACTAATGAAAAGGTACCCTCAGGTCTAACCTTTTAAATCACCTCTCGGATGTACGGTACACGATCGTCGGAGGGTGGATGCTCCGCAACTCTCCCGTTTCACTGGTTCACTGTTCTCGTTCGTTGTCTTTACTGTTTTGCTTGCGGCTCGAACTCCGTTCTGCTCCTATTTCCTCTTTATCTTTGCTTACTGTTTTTGGGTGTCTTTCCTGTCTGTAGTTTTTATGTGTGTTGTGTATGAGTTAGAGACTAGCTCGCTAGCCTTGAGAAGGTTGGTGAATGGTTCTTTTATAGGCAAAGGGTTAGGTTGACAAGGAAATGAATTTGATTGGTTTGGTTAAGGGAAGTCAAGAGATTTGATTTGGTTTGGTTAAGGGAAGTCAAAGATTGAGCGGGGACAAATCTTGGCTAGATAGGGAAGGTTGGATATTTGATTGGCTTGGATTAGGAATACAATTTTAAGTTTGGGAATAATCTTATTAGATTGAGAATATAATTGGTTGATTGATTTTAATTAGGCATGATATATTTTGATTTAGTATGTGATTTGTTTAATTTAGCATGATTTTAGTTTAAGTTGGTAATTGTTTATTTTATGTTTGGTATATGTTTTATTTAATTATTTAATTAATTTAATTATTCTTATTTAGTTAATGTTTTAATTAATATTTATTTATTAAATTGGGATGTTTTTTATGGGCTTTGGGGGCTAATTGGGCTGGATGTGAGGCTAGCAGCAAAACCAGAATTACCGACACCGTTCGAACGCTTCCTCGAACGCGGCACGAACGCCCGCAATCCGTTTGACGTTCGAACGTAAACACGAACGCAGCACGAACGAAACACGTGAACCTTGTTTATTCTGAATTTCCCATCCGATGTCCGTTTCCCGTGACCTCCGTGACTTAAAAGGTAGTGTCTCCAAAATGAGACTCATCATAGGGACTTATGTGTAAAAATGCAGTGCCTACAACTACTTCACACATGCCATACACTTCCAATTTTATCCATCATCAACAAAAAACCCCAATTTTTCAGAAATTAAAGAACCCTAGATCATATCTAGCACTAGAAACAAGAAAATAATTTATAAGCCAAGGGTTTAATGAATTACCTTTAATCCACTTGATTCCAAAGCTTTTTTCTTGATTTTAATCCACTTGATTCCAAAGCTTTTTTCTTGATTTTTCTTTAATTCATCATGGATTTTTGAAAACAATTTCCAAAACCCATTTTTTGAGTGCTTCACGTCAATGGTGGCTTGGAGAAGAAGATGATCAAAACAATTTTTCTCTTTCCTTTTATATAAAAAACGAAATTGGAAGTCAATGGGCATTTTTGTCCTTTTCAATTTTAATCAAATAAAAGTCAATATATATACTTTATAATTCCAATCAAAATTGAACATATATAAAGCATAATTGATTCATGCCAAGTCTTCCAATTATAATCCACCATTTGTCATAACAATTATAATAAATGGATAAGGTTGGAAAATTTTTAATTATTTAATTATTTAACTATTAAATAATTAAACAATTAATTTACACAAATATATTTATTTTATTTACATTAAATAATAATACATATATTTATGGCATGTGTCCAAAAACTCATTTGACAAAAATTAATGTGTATCTAATCGTATTATGTATTAAATACAAATACACAATAATTATTTGCGGACAAAATCCATTAATTGCATGTGTTGTCGTTTAACGATTAAACGATCTGAATTAACTCATTTAATCCGGTGAAGTATTATGAATAATCCGTATTATTCATATCACGTTGCCCAAGTGCTCAACGAGTACACTTCATATTGTGGGACTCTCTAAGTTTAGGTTTATCTGTCACGAAATCCAATTTCGTGTCCATAATCCACCCACTCATGGATTATGACGACCACAGATAATCTCGCTAAACTATACAAGCCAAGGTCATAGCATACATATAATCCATCCGTCACAGGCCATCCGTATTATACCTGGAATATAGATGAAAACGTCAAACCCGTTCGGTATAATACAGTCGACTTTCAATTTACGATCTCTAAATAACACTCGGAACTGATTTCCGAAGTTATACCACGGCCATGAATTTACTAGATCGTAAACACGTGCTGGATGCATATGCCCTGTACACAGGACTGACGGATTCTATCTTGATACGCACAAGATATCATGAACATCAGTCCACACCCAACGAACAGGCGGAGGTCTGATTATGACTAGATCGTTGACGTGACTTCCATCAAAGTGTGGAGGATAGCTCATATATCCACAGTGGTATCTCAAGTCGAAAGACCACTATGCTCGCTCAACTCGAGAAGGTTCTATTGACGTTGGTGTACAATCTATTAGGAAACCTTCCGTGAGTCGTTCAGTGTCTCAAAATAAACACCTAATGTCTATACGAGTCTCCCGAGACTCATGGTTTACTGGGATAAACCATCGGACCAAGTCTCGATATACGACATGTACTGGTCTCAGCGGATTTTACTAACCGACCCGTGTTAGCAAATCTTGACCAGGATCTTTATTTAAGGATATACATCTTATAATACGCTTCCCAATGTCAATTACAAACTACGTTGTAACTGCGCATTATATCGTAAATCCTAGGGTCTTTGTCTAATAGACACATATCACTAAACCAGATTTAGTTTCGGTCTAATCGAAATCAGGTATCTAATCGTAATAAGACCGAATATGTGTATAAAAGACAATGGTACTACCATAAAATTAGTAATATTATGGAAAATCAAACAGCTCGTATTTATGAATCGGACATAAATACGATCCGGATTGGCACTCTGAGCACCAACCCTAACAATTTCTCCCACTTGCTCTAGTGCCAATCCACAGTATCATATACACATCTTAATGTGTATCACATACCGTGGCCCTCAAGAGCTCACCAGCACTCAAGAGGTAGGCACCAACAAGTGAGCCTGCTTTATCAAATCGAGTCTGTCCAACATACTCAACCGTTTTCCTAAGCCAGCATCTTTCATATTTTGTATAATCAAATTCCACATCAACATGACTCAGATGCGATTTCATTATTGTGCTACAGTTGCTAAGTTTTCTAAGTATATATGGATCAAATCTAAAATACTTTAAGACAAATGCAAGCACAAAACTAATATCAACACTTCTAATTAATGAGGTCATTTTGCAGACTTCATAAATCAATACTTCAAAAGTCGCAATTGATTCCACTAATTTTGTAGAATCAAAGGTGACACTCTCACTGCATCTTTTCTGATTTTATATAACATAGACCATCTAATGTCATAATTAGAATCAAAACTAATCTGACCTTATGGTTGCTGACTAAATTCTCCATGAATAAGAAACTCGTTCTTTATATCTCAAAGATCACAAAGAACTTGTTTCTAGACACATCTTATGGTCAACAATATATCAAAATAACTTGTAACAATTACAATTAAATTGATATATTTAATTGCTTATAATATAGTATTCACTACGCCATCAGCATATGATGCATGAGACTGACTAGATATTCTAATCAATCTCTCTTTTGATAAAGGTATCATCATTTACAAAAGATGAATACTATACATATAAAAGACACGTTAACTGTCATACAAATAGTCTCGCTGTGTCCTTTATTAGATTATATCTAATATGCGATTAATAAGAGTATCTCACAAGTCTCTCAATTTTATATCTTATATAAAATTTTATATCAAATATAACAGAGACTACTCCCACTGCTTCCACGGAGAAAAGAAGACTTATGATATACAATACTAGAAAGAAATTTGTACGCTCCCACTGACCCTACTGACAAATACGTATTCTCTATATTTTGATAAAATCAGACAATCTGACAGATATCAAAATAAGAGAACACATATTTCCGGAAAGCTTATCTGAGTCTACAATAGGCTCCATAAGTGAGTATATCAAACTATGATCTTAGCAGAATACAAACTCTAGGGCCATTCTAGAATGAACTCTTCAAACAAAGAAATCATGACGGATCTCTTATTCGAAGAAATCACTCAAGAACGCCACTTTGCATTCTTTAGCCAAAATACAGTTTAATATCAACATTAACCAACAGATCCTTAATTGTCCAATCAGTGCGACTAGAGACAAGTTTCCTCAGAATCTACAATAGACTTCTGAGCATAACATTTCTCATTGTCATACTATAAAGGTCAAACCTTTATCAAGCTCAGTTTGCTTTCGCTGCGTAAATAATTTGCACATTTTATTAACAATTCATAACAAAAGCTTAATCAAGTTCAAAACTTGATCATCGTAAGCCATGAACAATCTTAGATCTGTGGTTTAATGCTAATTTCCGGAATCAATATCAAATATCGCTCCCACTATGAGTTATAGGATAATTTTATTCGATAAGAAAACAACAGAATCATTAAGTATCTTATACTTTGTAAATGATTCTGACATCCTATTAAACTTATACGGAAGATGTCTAAGGGTCTTTTCATCTTATTAATTATGTAGTTCCATTACGGTTTATCTTTCTCACATTTGACTTCAATAAGTCAATTTTTTTCTACAAACGTCAACATCTAATGTCAACCTTCAAGTAACAAAATAATTTCATTACTCGGGATCGTAGAAAATATATTCTATCAAATAGAATACAATATTCTATTAAATAGAATAAATGATAAACCTATCACTCATACCTCAGAGGCATAAGTATTTTCAATTATATAACTATTATACAAAAGAAAGTTTCAAATCTCAAACTTTTCAAGATTCGAATTTTCTATTATACACATCATATATGTGATTGTAGAAACAAATGGAAAAATAATTAAAAAGATGAATAGTGTAATTGGAGCATAATCCCAAGAGTATTGGAAAATTAATTCGGTAAGACTCAATATCAACGAATCAAATCATATAGGATTCGATAACTCTCATTGATCAATTCCATCACGATGGAATCATTGAAGTTCAATATTGAGTAAGAATCAAATTCATTAAATAACCTTAGAACTAATTGTCATGAATTCATGCGTTTGATCATATCAAACATTTTTGAACAATTCAAAGAAGCGCAATGAATTTCAACGATATAGTTTTCAACACTACAAATAGAATATCTTTGAACCATTCAAAATATTCTATCCGTATTTCATCAGAAACATATTGAAATTTCTTGAATAATTTAAGACATTCAACATGTTCTCTATTTAAAACACGTAACTAAGTTATGACAATTCATCAACTGAGTTACGAAGCAAAGAAAACTATCCGTGACAATTTCTAATTTATTAAACTACATACTTCCAAAGTATAAGTTTAATAAATCTGTGGTCTAATGACGATCATCAGTTAAATGAGATTTAATCACAACCTGAATACAATATTCATTAAATGGTTAAGGATATGTGGTGTAAACTCATATCATACCATCATTTACCATACAGAATGAGCATCTAATGCTTTCGTGATAAAAACTCATAAAGCACATTTCTAAGTTATTTATATTACCGAATATTTTTTTTAATGTTTATCTTTCATTAATGACACTACTAGTCACTTTAAAATATGTAACAACTGTTTATACAGAACAAGTAACTATCCAATAGTCACAAGTTCTGATATCAAATATCAAAACAATTATTAAACATTATTTTAAATAACTAGATGAGAGATCTGGTATCCAATACCTACAGTTGTCGTATTATGAGAATCGATATTCTCTATACACAACCATGCACATTCTTTCTCAAGCTTTTATAATTGTGTTCAATTATTCACAACGATTGCAAATAATTGATTAGCAAACTGTGTCAGACACATGACTTCTAAAAGTCACTAAAAGCCAAGAAACGTCATCAAAGATAAACAAATACTAAAGGGGTTCTCTTAATGCCAGTCAAGAATCTCGAGACATGAATTGATTCGTGTCAATTCTTACTGCATAAGAAACAATTCTAACTAGAATAATATCCTAAACACAGATATATATTTAGATTACCTAATCGTGACTTAGAAACTAAGTCACAAACCATCTTGATTTTCAAAGAAAATCGGAACAACAGTTCCCGATGGTTTCATCAAATCTAACTATATCTAAGTCTACTGTCTTTCTAGAACCTATTCTAGAACTACGCAACCATAAGTAAAGTCAGAAAACCTATTCAAGTAAAAGACATGCAGTGGATTAGAAGTATAAATCTATAAGCAATATAGAATAAAAGGAAAACAAAAGCAGTAAATTCCAAAATAGTACGCACTGCCTGAGTTATGGATTTTAAACTCAGCAGTGTCTCCCACTACTTTACGTAATACCGTAATCCCCAATGGACAACGGGAATTCAATAATTAAATCGAATTCCATAGTGAGAGTAGGATCCCATGAATATATTTCGACTCACAGCTTTGGCACGTTCTCGCTTAAGTATATTCATTAGGTAGACAACTTATTGTCAATCACTCACCAGTGACTCCTGGTTTTGGTCCTGACCGTTTCTCGCTGTGACAGCTTTGGCACGTTCACAGGGAGGTGTATCAAGGCTTCACTTGCCAATGACAAACTCAAGCTACTGATGTAGTCCTGACAGCTTTGGCACGTTCAAGATTTCCATTATCACTTGAATTTGTCTCTTATCATATAAGTTCTACCGGCGCAAATGAACTACCATCAACCATAACTGCACAGCTTTGGCACGATACAGCTATAGCATCAGGAAATCATTTGCATCCGTACTTACAAGGCGGACCAATAAACATGTATCCAATACAGGTACTTTACAGCCATATTTAAAAGCGGGGATTTTCCTACGGAAGCTATACTCTACATCCAATGCAGAATTTTAATCTAAATCATTTTCTAAACATTTCAATTCTACTTTAGAAAATATAACACAATTTAACTATTAAATTTCCGTTATATTTTCCGTTAACGTAAAACGAAAAGTAAAGAAACATATATAGATTACACGCATGTGCGAACATTAAAATTGGATTATATATCATATATCAAGCATGAATAATGTAATGGATAAAGCATTAGACCCGCTCTGATACCATTTTTGTTGGGGTTTTGGGGTCGGGGCGCAGCGGAAGTGCGGGTCCGGGCGATATCGTATTTTAAAACTTTTTCAAATACTGAATAAATTATTCAATATCTAATATGAATAAATTATTCATATATTACCTAAACCAATTATTTAATATCATATATTAACATAATATAGTTGAAAACTCGCGAAATTTTTACGAAAACTGTTTTTCCGCAAAATTACCTAAAACGTGTTTTTGACCGAACCGACTACCCGACACTTATGGAAACTGCCCAGGTCAGCTCCAATAGGGTCGGGGCAGTTCACGGGCTGCCCTAACAGTGACAGAATCACTATTTTCACAGCCGTCACCCGTTGGCTCAAAATCCACCCGGTCCGGTAACGCCGTTTTTGATCGTTTTCGCTTATTTCAAGTCGGAAACACTTTCCGGAAATTGTGCCAACTCCCAAATTACATCCAAAACATTCATAAGACATCAAATATATCCCAGAATTTCCAGTTTAACAAAATCAGATCAGCAAACCGAAATTACCCATTTTCAAGCTTTTAATCCAAAATTTCAAGATTAATCAAATTAATCAACACACCAAATCAAGTCACCACACATATGAATTACTCTAGAACAATTCTAGGCATAATAAGAGTGGCTATTACACTCTATAATGGCAACAAAGTTGTCCTACAACAATTGATTAAATTGGACAATAATTACACTAATTATTTCCAAATAATTATTTCCAAAAACTACTTCACACATGCCATACACTTCCAATTTTATCCATCATCAACAAAAGCCCCAATTTTTCAGAAATTAAAGAACCCTAGATCATATCTAGCAACTCAAGAAACAAGAAAATAAATTTATAAGCCAAGGGTTTAATGAATTACCTTTAATCCACTTGATTCCAAAGCTTTTTTCTTGATTTTTCTTTAATTCTTCATGGATTTTTGAAAACAATTTCCAAACCCATTTTTTGAGTGCTTCACGTCAATGGTGGCTTGGAGAAGAAGATTATCAAAACAATTTTTCTCTTTCCTTTTATATAAAAAACGAAATTGGAAGTCAATGGGCATTTTTGTCCTTTTCAATTTTTAATCAAATAAAAGTCAATATATATACTTTATAATTTCCAATCAAAATTGAACATATATAAAGCATAATTGATTCATGCCAAGTCTTCCAATTATAATCCACCATTTGTCATAACAATTATAATAAATGGATAAGGTTGGAAATTTTTTAATTATTTAATTATTTAACTATTAAATAATTAAACAATTAATTTACACAAATATATGTATTTTATTTACATTAAATAATAAATACATATATTTATGGCATGTGTCAAAAACTCATTTGACAAATAATTAATGTGTATCTAATCGTATTATGTATTAAATACAAATACACAATAATTATTGCGGACAAAATCCATTAATTGCATGTGTTGTCGTTTAACGATTAAACGATCTGAATTAACTCATTTAATCCGGTGAAGTATTATGAATAATCCGTATTATTCATATCATGTTGCCCAAGTGCTCAACGAGTACACTTCATATTGTGGGACTCTCTAAGTTTAGGTTTATCTGTCACGAAATCCAATTTCGTGTCCATAATCCACCCACTCATGGATTATGACGACCACAGATAATCTCGCTAAACTATACAAGCCGAGGTCATATCATACGTATAATCCCTCCGTCACAGGCCATCTGTATTATACCTGGAATATAGATGAAAACGTCAAACCCGTTCGGTATAATACAATCGACTTTCAATTTACGATCTCTAAATAACACTCGGAACTGATTTCCGAAGTTATACCACGGCCATGGATTTACTAGATCGTAAACACGTGATGGATGCATATGCCTTGTACACAGGACTGACGGATCCTATCTTGATACACACAAGATATCATGAACATCAGTCCACACCCAACGAACAGGCGGAGGTCTGATCATGACTAGATCCTTGACGTGATTGCCATCAAAGTGTGGAGGATAGCTCATATATCCACAGTGGTATCTCAAGTCGAAAGACCACTATGCTCGCTCAACTCGAGAAGGTTCCTATTGACGTTAGTGTACAATCTATTAGGAAACCTTCCGTGAGTCGTTCAGTGTCTTATCAAATAAACACCTACATGTCTATACGAGTCTCCCGAGACTCATGGTTTACTGGGATAAGCCATCGGACCAAGTCTCGATATACGACATGTACTGGTCTCAGTGGATTTTACTAACCGACCCGTGTTAGCAAATCTTGACCAGAAACTTTATTTAAGGATATACATCTTATAATACGCTTCCCAATGTCAATTACAAACTACGTTGTAACTGCGCACTATATCGTAAATCCTAGGGTCTTTGTTTAATAGACACATATCACTAAACCAGATTTAGTTTCGGTCTAATCGAAATCAGGTATCTAATCGTAATAAGACCGAATATGTGTATAAAAGACAAGGGTACTACAATAAAATTAGTAATATAATGGAAAATCGAACAGCTCGTATTTATGAATCGGACATAAATACGATCCGGATTGGCACTCTGAGCACCAACCCTAACACATTTGCCATTTGACCATTGTTAATTTGTTCTGTGACTTATGTCATATCTCTCACAATAACTGAGTCCCACAACCTGAAACATAATATAATTTTTCCCAGCGAATAAGTAAAAGGGGTGGCTTACCTGTCAGTGTCACCACGCATGCCACTCTATTTAGTATTTACACGTTATCAGTCAAATCATGCCTGGTAGGTTTTGATAGAGAATATTGTCTGAAAGTATAAATTAATATATAAATTATGAATAAACGCTAAAGTATAAGTTATCGTCAAAAAATATGATATTATATTTTTGTGAGTATTAACGTTAGCTTTAAAACAAGTGTTTGATAATGCGTCGAAACGCTAACGTTAATGTTCTAGCGACGCTCTATTATACATACGACTCTGTTTTAAATGAAACACGTGGATCTTTATTTTCTAACTACAAAGTGTAGAGCCTCTGCAAATCGTTAAATAAGTAAAGTTTTCTACTAGAAAATAATTATTATTTTTTGAAATTACCACTAAATAAATAGGAAAATTAGCAAAACTAACCAAAAAAACTCTGTCATTTGTCAAAATAAGTTACAACATATTTTTCAAAAATGACCAACTTGTCTTTCTCCGAAATCTATACCGAAGTTTCAATTTTTCATTTTTTTTTAATTTAAAACTTCAAAGATCTGAATTTTATTTATATTGGTTTTCTTGTTTATTTTTTACAATAAAGATATGTAGTTTTTGTTTTATATTTATAAAATAAATTTTATTTATTTAAGATTTGTCCTTATTTATTTATTTTGTTTATACAATATACTATATGATTTGTATTTTTTTACTTATGGGACGTATATGTGCAAAAACCATATCTATAAAAAAATTAATTAAAATAGTTAATTTTATATCAAAATGAAAATAATATAAAACTACAAATAATCAAAATTAATTTCATCCAGTATATCATCAGGCTCAGAATCTCTCTCAGTTGTTATCCTTCTCATAAGCTCTAACGTATCATCTAATGACCGCTCCATTATCTTATATCAATCCTCCATGCTCTTTTGTCGCTCCTCGATCCTCTTCTGACCTTGCTCTATTGCAGTCACACGGTCACTTAATAAAGTGATTAATGAATCACCGGTAACATGATGATAAGCTTGAGATGGGCCAGCATCATCTGAGTCTATCGGAGGATGAGTGGGAGGAGGATCAACCTGTGATGACTGGTTCTGCGTAGCATGACGACCTATCAAACACATAAATAAAAGAATTAAATGAGTGAATCATTATCAATTTTTATTATTGAAATATATAAGTCATTTTGTGATACCTGTCATGAAAACATCGTATGTCTTTGTACAATAAAGGCTTCTCTGTCGCATGAATCAGTGGTTAATGATAGTGAGATGCTGAAATGTGACCATCTTATCATCCAAATTTAGCTCGAAATGCTGCAGGAGACAAGTTATGACCATGCCATGGGGAATGCCCGTCTTACTATTGGACATGAACCTGAAACCAATGCTTTATAATAAGGGCTCATATGTTCACCATACAACCTTGGAATAATTTTTTTTTAGGATTTGTCTATAATACAAAATTTCAAAATAAATTAATATTATTTTCTTACCTGCAATATGCAGCCTAGTAATACGATATCTAAAATGTTGACCTCGTCCACGTGATCGATACGCAGTACAGTGATCAACTGAATGATATCTGATATAGGTCGAATGCTGAGGTTGATGTGCATCTGCCTCAAAGCGTGCAATTAGCCATCATAAATTGAGGAGTGTTCACTCTCCGTAAGCCTCAGTTTCACTACCCTACACATGGCAGCTCTTTGATCAAGTCATGTTTTGTACCGTCAACCATAATGGGGGCCGAATTGCCTATCCTCCACCATTAGACACCTCAATACCTCACATATCAAGTTAGACGGAATTTCCAACCTTCTCCCGAACAACCAAGTATAAAATTGAAAAGGGTGCCTCTAAATCAATTCTAAGTCGATATTACTGATGAACATCCGACATAATTGGACATATATTGGGGCATCTAAAGTAAAAAAGTTGTCACATTCTGTTTCACGTAATAGATCTATTTGTTCATATCTAGTAATATCTTTTATATATATTGTATGTGTCTTAACAATATGTCGTATTCTTCAGACATTTTGGTATCGAGTGAACGCCTCATCGTCTGGGAAGTAATAAGGAACAACCCCAACCATTAACTTCGGAAATCCTAAGTAAGTTCGGAGAAAATTTCGAATATCCTAAGTTTTAACGGATAATTAAGAGATTTTTGTCGTATTTTGTTTACTTCGGAGACCTCAGTAATTTATATTTTAAAAAATTTCGAAGATTCGAAGTTAGTAATTTAGATATCTGAAGTTCCAATTTAGGATAATAAAAAAATATAAAAACTTCGGATATCCGAAGTTTAAAAAAAAAAAAAATGGCATTTCGGTGTAGACTTCGGAGATATTGGATATCCAAAGTCTACTTCAGACAAGTTGAACATTTTAGAAAAACGCAAATACCGTGGCTCATTTTGGCAAATAGAAAAGTTTTTGGGGCCAATTTTGCTAATTTCTATTTGATTAATTCTTTTATTGCCAATCATAAGTAGACCTGGCCACCAGTTCGGTTCCTGGTTCCACTCTTGTGAAATCGGAACAGAACCAGATATTTTAACAATTTTCATTATGTCACTTATTATTGGCTTTTTTAATTTTATAAATTATATGTTCTAATCTAGCTAATTTTATATTATTGATATTTTAGCCACCGTTTGAACCAAAATCCGGATATAACTAAACCGGAACTATGTGATGTCCTTATATTCTTAATCCCATATGAAAATATACACTTATCCCATAGTAAATTATGAAGCAAACTAGTAATAATAAATAAATAAATAAATAAATAAATAACAGTCATATTTCATTCTGCCGTGTACAAAACTTCAGCATCGATCTTGATCTTCGGCTAAAGCTAACTAAAAAAAAAGTTACATATCATCAGCTAATTCATCATCCATCAATTTGAAGTTCATTGGCACGAGTTGTGCCCCAGCACCGAGATATGAATTAGAGATCAACCAACAGCTCATCTAGCAAAAGATTCAAAAACGTATTCTCAATTTGCAGTGACACTTCTCGTTGTTCGCCATCAAATTTCTTCCAACTTTCAATTTCATTACCCATATCTCTGACACTTGCGGCAGTGGATTCCCCCTTAATCCAAGCTTCAGCTTGCCTTATTATCTCCACATGATGATCAATCTCATAATCAACTTCACTTTGATTTCTCTTCTTCGTACACAATCCGTCTACGAAGAAATCCATTAGTAATTGTTCCAATGATACAATATTGCTCTCTTTGCAACTCCACAGTGAACTTGTTGCTCTGACATGATTCAGCAGCAGCTTTGCCTTTTCTTCAACTTCGTTTGTTTCTTCTTCCACGTCAGCAGCAGCAGCAGCAGCAGAAGATGAATCATCATCGTCTACATGATCGAAAGACGAGACTGAATGTTCATCTTCTTCGAGCTCAAATTCTAGCACTGAATCTGGGCTACGTTCTTCTTTCTCCTCACATTGCAACTCCTGTTGATGTAATATAACACGAGTTTTATTATATCCTAATTATGATTCCAAATTTTTTTAAATAAACAGAAATTTTAAATTGAATGATATAAAATCTAGAATATCAATCGGGAGGAGATTTTATGCGTTTCTTAATCTTAAGCTCAAGAACGGGTACAAATTTTGAGCTAACAAGTAAGAACCTTCTAAGCTAGTGTCACTTCAATCATAACTCTGAATTAAAATAATAAATTAAGGTAATAACACGTGTTAAATCACTGATATGATTTAATTTCCAAGTACCTTCCCTTTTGTCTCCTGTGATTAACTATGCAGTTTAGTCTGTCACTAATCATACAAAGCAGCAGCAATTATAGTGGCTAACGCGTCACCGTACAGTCAGCAAAGTCAACTAAATAACGAGAAAAATTTATGTAGGAAAGTTTAATTAATGAGTATTATGTGTTTTAATTATTTAAAAATAATTAATTAAATTTAATAGAAAAAATAATTAAAATATGTATCATCGCTAACTGACAAACTCATTACATATAACTTGAACCATCCAGAGCTCCTCACCAGCAGACACAAGATATATTTTATAGATTTGGATACACTAAATAATTTCTCACCTTGGGTCCGACCGCAGTGTCAACCGCTGACTCAATTGTCGCTTTCATCAAATCTCTGCCGACACATGGTAAATATTTTTCACTCACTACGGCGTCGTTTTCCGCGTATTTCCCGGAAATATTACCGCTCCAAGCCGGTAAATACTCCGTGGTAAAATCACTTTCACACCAGCTGGAACCGTTACTACTGCTGCATGGAGTGCTATTGGTGGACCCAGTTGTGGTTGTAGTCGTAGTGCAGTGATGATCAGGCGATGATGAAGCAAGATCAGACGGCTGAGGTCTCTCATCAACCGAATCGCGGAATGATCTCCACCGTATGATATCTTTGACTCTGACTGTTAGTTTGACATCGTTAATTATTTCTTTGTTACTGTTCTTTTCTGACAGCTTACGGGAAAAACTCCGCGGTAAGATTGAAGGGGACTTAACGACATTGAATTTGACGATGCTGCTCTTGACGGTGCTGATGATGGCTTGAAGCACCGAGATTGTTGTTGATGCAGCTGTTTTTGATCGGCTTCTAGTTCTAAGCAATGATGATGATGATGATTTGTTATTTGAAAAGCATGAACTGGAATCATTAATAAGAAAATCTTTAAGCATTCGAGGCCTAGGCTCAATTGAAAAATGGTTTCTTGAAGATGACATGATGATATAAGCAAAAGGGTTAGTTAAGAGAGTGATCAAGTGATCTGAATTTAAAGGGAGATGAAGAAAGGGAAGGAGAAAGAGAGAGGTAGCTTCTAGGTTGAGATCTCCAGGTAACAAGCTGGTGTGCAAGTGAAGGATTTAATATAAATATATATATATGCATGGCTGCAAGTTTCTATTTTTTATTTTATTTTTTTGTTATTAATTATGTACGTGTGTGTTTTTAATTAATTTGGACTTGAAAGTTGAAAGTATGTCGTCGTTTTAAGAGAGTAGTGTGTTTGCAAGTGTGTTGCTGAAGTGGCCTAATTAACTTAAAATAAGTGCATGTGTTCATGCCTTTATGAATATTTGGTCTCATGGGTTTCAAAAATGATATTTGCATAATAATTTGTATTTGAAAAATATTTTATTTTAGTTTTATCCATTATACTTTTCTAAATACACATACTTGTGCAATTATTTGTGCACATATCATTGTTGGGTGGGTTTTGTAATTTTGTCCCATTGTATATATTTGTTAGATTTTGATTCAATGTTGAGGTAAATTTTTCGATACAAGAATATTTTTCGAACAAATCTCTCATAACAGTGAATTTATTAGTTAGTTGAGAATCAAAACCAAACTTGGCAAGCAAACAAAAAATCACAGAGAAAGTAGAGGTTTAAAGTGGTTCGGCGGAGAGTGGTTCCAACCTACATCTACAGATGTAAATGATGAAAATTTTATTAGGAGCTCGGGTCAAGAACGACCAGCTCTCTCTCTATCACTAAGCTTTTTAGAGTTCCTTTACAAGTTGTAAAACTTAAAAATTGCAAACTCAAAGGAACCCATCGTTGAAACTGAATCCTCGATTCCTTTATATAGGCTCTCGAATTCACTGTTACACCAACTCATGACGTCAACCACGTTATCATGTTACTATATCTCATTCTTCTTTTCGCCAACTGCTCTGCAAACAGTAGCTCTGACCTTCTGACTCAACCATCATCTATCAATAAAAAGCCATTATTCACACCTTTATCATCTGCTACACATTCTGCCCATGTAATAGCCTGCAATTCAACCACTCTCAAGTTATTCCGTGTGTCAGAGGATAAGCCTATGACCTGCTCCCATCGTATCAGCATTCTAGAGGCTCAAACTCTCATGTAGGGCTTACGTCATTCATATACAAGATACTACAACGCCGACCTTGGTCCCTAGGTCGGTATGTCAAGACGAACAGTGCTGAATACTCTTCCTTGCTTCTTTCCCAGGTCGGGTCAGTAGTCCTGGACCACCTCGGGTTAACCCTTTCATATGTTTGAGTTCAACTCGTTCTGATACCTTTTCACCAGGTCGGGTTTGTATCTCAACCTATTTTCCTCAACTGGCTCTTCTCTCATACGTCCCTTTGTTCCTCGGGGTCAAAAAAATTTGAATATACACGTGATATAAATTCATTTAAGAGCATCTGCTAGGTAGAATGGTCCCGTGATGTGTATCTAATAATACATATATACCTACACATTTAGATTTGCTGATAAAAGATCTTACTTCTTGTCCTGTAAGGGTCCTCGAAGTAAGTACAATTCTATAAATGAGACAGGTTCCATGCATTGTGGTAGGCAAATTTTAATTTTGCTATAATTTTTATTAATTATTACTATATATATATATGATACGACAGTCAATGATTTTAACCGGAGAATATATGTTCTGTGTCGTTTTCTTTTATCATCTTCCTCTATGATACTCCTACCTCATCGTACGTTAATTTTTTCTTTTAAAAAATATATATATATAAATGATCAGTCTTGTTCTTTGGTTATAATTACAGGATCTCTCTTGTGATATAGGTGTCGATCGATACATGCAAGGACACAAAGCATGCCCTATTTCAGACGGCGTCTTCAGGGCAAGATTGTGGCCCACTAGTTCAATGCCAGCAGGTCGAGGAAAGTGTACATGCCCGATTTCATTTTTTAATAGACCAAAATTATATTATAATGAATTTTTTTTACTTATTCGAAAATAAAATCGGACATTTACTTGGGAAAGAATAGTATTATTCGTCTTCAAGGGGTGTGGTTTGGTGGTGTACGGTTCATGATCTCACCTTGAGGTTCTGGGTTCGAATTCAGGGGGTGCACTTCTTGTAAGAGCCTGGGACAGCCGGTGGTTTTACTTGCGCCGCGGCCCAAAATGGGTGGTTTGGTGGTGGAGTTTCCATCGTTTCCAAAAAAAAGAATAGCATTATTCTATATTATTACCAACTGCATGTGCATATATCGAGGCGCCAAGTCAAAAGGTTTTCTGAGAGGTGATTTTATAATTTTAAGAATTTAATTTATAAATTCAGTATGATATCTCTATTAGTTACTCAGTATTAATAGTTGACTAAACAAAAAATAAAAATTAAAAGCGATCGACTAACCTCATGATATACAAGAGGCTTCGTCGCTGCAAATATCTAAGTTCATCGATTTGTGGAGCCCAATCATGCAAGGAATCCGATGTTCTGCCAAAGCTCGTGAAATGTTAACTTGTAATTATGTTCACGAGTTAGAAGATTACTGGAAATAGTTTCACTGTTAACT
>SKCR01002652.1:0-27440 GCA_019454045.1 Zanthoxylum bungeanum
GAAACCTCATTTACATTGAGGGGAATTGGTGAGAAGAGAAATACAAAGAATAAGAGATAAAAGGCTGGACACGCAGGTCCAATTTAATAAATTCTAAATTTATTACAATTTCCAAAATTGCCCTCACCCTTCTAATATCCATCCGATATACATTATTCATACAACACATTCATGTAATCATACAAAACATATTATTCAATCAATCTAATCCAATTAATTAATCTTTGAATTAATGATCATCCAATGTTCAAACAACGATTTGATTTGCGTGAGTCAAACTCGTTTAAGAATAAATACTCAAAGTAAGTATTCTTGAATTATTTTGAACTACAACTTTAAATCCAATTTATTTGTATTCAATACTAATTCCAATTTAATTCCAAATTAAATGTATACACTTATTTATTTGCCTTAAAGACTTGGATTCCAAATCCAATCCAAATGGGTCTCAAAGGCCCAATAACATCCAATGTCATTTTTAATTAAAGTCCAATGGGATTTTAATTGATTCTTAAGGCATGGGCTTTGGCCATAATGGATCAATCCCAAAATGCCAAGGCCCAATAGGAATCACCATATTGCCAACAAATCAATTTAGTCCCATTAGGCCCAATTGGATCCAATCCAAAAGTCAAAACCAAACTTGGTCAAACCAAGCCCATTAAGCCCAAATACACACTTTTAGCCCAATTCATTTTTAAAGGCTTATTAACATAATTATAATATTCCAAATATCACAATTATTTTAATTAAAGTGTATCAGCCATGATTAATTAATTAAACTCAATATTTCCAAAATACCAATTAACTTAATTAATCATGCTTAAACCAACAATTTATGCTCAACACAAATTGAAGCCAAAATTCATCATTTCATGCTCAACAAAAATTAAATGCAAAATACATCATTTCATGCTCAACATGCTCTTTGATTTTAACATAAACATTATTGACTTTGATTCTAATCCAATCAAACCAACAATCAACATTTAAACATGCATTTAAACACATAATTTTATGTTAAAAAAATCAAAAATTGCAGTCCACTGTACAGTTCATATTCGGCCACCCTAATTAAATTTTTATTTTGATTCATTCAATTATTTCAAATCTAATCATGCATAACTCTAAGTTATCATATTCTAAGCATGCTCAAAGCATCAATTTGAAAGAATCATGTTCAAAACATAAAAGCCCCAAATTTTAAGCTCAAGAACCCTAAAAAATTTCATGCTTAAAATTGGCTCATGATACCATTATTAGTGTTCCTAGAACATGCCAAGGATCTAATAAGCATGAAAACAAGTGATTAAGATCATTATAAGCTGCGGAAATACTTAAAACGAATGGATTTGAGCTTTTAAAAATTTGAGAAGAGAACTCCAAGTTCCAAGCTTAAAGTGTTGATTCCAACTCTTGAAGATGTTTCCCTATCACCTTGTTGATGCTTTTTTAAGTGCTAGCTTTGTTGATTTGATGAACAAAATCAAAGAGAGAGGATGCCAAGTTCACGCCCAATGAGGAATTAGTCTAGGGTTTTCTTTTGTTCAATATGTGTAAATGATGTAGAGATTTGCTTTTGGTAAAACCCTTTACCCTTTTCACCAAACTTGGTAGTTGGGTAAATGGTTTTACCAAAACCATTACAAGGTGGTGGGTGGTTGGTGGCTTGGCATAAATTTCAACTACCCTCCACCTACCACATGTGAGTGGAAGCCCCCACTATTTGAATTCAAAATTCAAATATCTCTACGAACATTTGCCGCGGCTTGGTTCCGTTTAATCCGATTAAACGAACTTTCGTCGCTAAATAATTAAATCTAATTTAATTAAATAACGATGCCCCGCAAATATATACGAACGTCGATTACGAATTAATTCTAAATTAATTTATTCATTCGTATTAAAGTCCGACTTTAATTTCGTAATGAAATCCAATTCATATTAATATATCCGATATATTAATTTTAGCCCATTCGAATAAATTAAATAGAAAAATCAAATTTAACTATTAAATTTATTTTACCGATTAATTCCAAATTAATCGTGTTCTCTCTCTACCGAACACATTTAATCCCAGATTAAATAAAGCCCCAATTAATCCCAGATTAATTTTCTCTCTCTAAATTAATCCCAGATTAATTCTAATTTAAGTCAACTGTCATCGGTGAATCTTTTGGAAGCGACCCAAGAGATCTCTGGATATGTTGGCAGTAAATCTTGTATCAGACTATCCGATAAAGTAAGTACCTCGTACCATGTGCTTACCGATTTACAAGACATGGTTGGCTTCTAGCAAAGCACCGTGCCTACCCAATTCTCCAGAAATATTCTTACTGGAATATAAATCTATGTCAGGCGTAGTATACGTCTTATTGCGTATAGCGATCCAGTATTAGATGTCACGTGCAAGGCCTGGGGCTGGAATAGTGTCTGCCCCGTATGAAACACATATCAGATATCATGCAACTAGTCTCTTTGAATCGGATAATCATGACCTTGTCATATTATCTCGATGGTTGCAACACTATAGAGAACTAGTTCTGAATCTCTGCGTGATCATCATCTCCATATGTCTGAAGTGATACTTCCATCTTGACATCATATCCAATACACTACGATTCTCAATAAACCTAGAAGAGGCGCACACAGAACCTGTTAAAGCCCTGGACGACCAAAACCAAAGTTTACCGATTGTCGCAAGTACAAGCGATGCAAGTATCAGGTTAAGACCAAATACACCTACCCTGAAGCGGACTCCCATAGACACATATACATACTACCAATGGATTCCGCGGGGTCTATCCAGAGCGAAGCTGTTTTCCGTACCATCGGTAAAACACAACCTCCTATCGCACTTGCATAAGTATCCAATACTTAAACATATGAGAACTGTGCCGTTATGCCCCACAACGCGCACAAGCACAATACTAGTCTATTCCGCATTATCGATGTCCGTCTCGATAATACTACGACTAGGGATATTTAATGATTAAACCTTTATGGATTGATACTGTCTCATATCATCTCAATCCGGAACTAATCATAAGGACTTCTACCATTTCTATATCAAAGTAAATAAATTACGAAACGGTAAAAGGCAATTTCATTACTACATAGTTAATTTTGTACAAAAAACACAATGCGTTTTACAAACAGTGACGCTATGGGTCATAATGTCTAACACAAAGGCCTGTGAAGCTTCATTCAAAACTGATTTGGCCAAGTGAAGTGGCTTTGGGCCCTCTCTATTAAAGCCCACATTCGTCTCTATTTTTTTTGTTGCAATCGGCCATAAAACTCTGAACTAATCCCGCCATTGCTTCTCTGAGTCTTTTGGTCCTCTGCCTCGTAATCAGCCATTCTGGTACTTGTAATGGGTCTTTTGCTTTGTTGTCGGCCTGGATCATGTCACTTCATATTGTAGGACTCTCTATGTTTAGGTTTATCCGTCATGGAATCCAATTTCGTGTCCATAATCCACCAACTCATGAATTATGATGACCACGGATAATCTCGCTAATCTATGCAAGTCAAGGTCATTGCATACATATAATCCCTCCGTCACAGGCTATCAATATTATACATGGGATATAGATAATAATGTCAAATCCTTATGGTATAATATAGTCGACTTTCAAATTTATGATCTCCAAATAACACTCGGAACTCGCTTCCGAAGTTATACCACGGCCATGGATTTACTAGATCGCAAACACGTGTAGGATACCTATGCCCTGTACACAGAACTGACAGATCCTATCTTGATACGAACTGGATATAATGAGCATCAGTCCACACCCAACGAACAGGCGGAGGTCTGATCTAAATAGATCGGTGACGTGACTGTCATTAAAGTGTGGAGGATAACTCATATATCCACTGTGGTATCTCAAGTCGAAGGACCACTATGCTCGCTTAACTCGAGAATATTCCTATTGACGTTGGTGTACCATCTATTAGGAAATATTCAGTGATTCGTTCAGTGTTTATCAAATAAACACCTATATGTCTATACGAGTCTCCTGATACTCATGGTTCATTGGATAAATCATCGGACCAAGTCATGATATATGACATGTACTGGTCTCAGAAGATTTTTCTAACCGACCCGTGTTAGTAGATCTTGACCAGAAACTTTATTTAAGGATATACAACTTATAGTGACGCTTCCCAATGTCAATTACAAACTACGTTGTTACTGTGCACTACATTGTAAATCCTAGGGTCTTTGTCTAATATACACGTATCACTAAATCAAATTTAGTTTCAATCTAATCATAATTAGATATCTAATCGTAATTAGATCGAATATGTATATAAAAGACAAGAGGTGCTACCATTAAATAAGTAATATTATGGAAAAAAGAATTGTTCGTATTCATGAATTGGACATAAATACGATCCGGATTGGCACTCAAATACATCTAATTGTGTATCAAATACTCATGGCCCCCAAGAGCTCACATAGCACTCAAACGATGGGCAACAACAAGTAAGCCCGCTCTAACAAATTGAGTTTGTCTAACAAACCCAATCGTTTCCCTTAACCATCATCATTCATATTTTATAGAACCCAAGTTCTACATCAAAATAACTAAGATGCGATATCAATATTGTGCTATAGCTATAAATTTATCTATGTATTTAGAGATCAAATCCAAAATACTATGTAGACAACCGTAAACACAATACTAATATCAAAACTTCTAATCTATAAAGTCATTATGCATCTTCATAAGTCAATACTTCATAAGTTACAACTAATTCTACTGATTCAGTAGAATCAACCGTGACACTCCCACTGTATCTTTTCTAATTTTATATGACGTAGACCATCTAACGTCATAATTAGACTCAAAACTAATCTGACCCTAATGGTTGCGATTTATATTCTCCATGAATAAGAAACTCGTTCTTAATATCTCAAAGATAACAAATAACATGTTTCAAGACACATCCTATAGTCTACAGCGTATCAAAATAGCTCGTAACTATTACGATTAAATTGATATCTTTAATCATACATAATATAGTATTCATTATGCCATCATCCTATGATGCATAAGATTGACTAGACATTCTAATCAATTTCACTTTCGACAAAGGAAACATCTGTTATGAAAGGTTAATACTATATACAAGAGACACACTAACTGTCAAACAGTTATACAAACTGTCACACAGATAGTCTTGCTGTGTCCTTTATTAGATCATATCTAATGCATGACTAATGGGAGTATCTCACAAGTCTCTTAGTCTTATATCATATATGAAACTTTATGTCAAATATAACAGATTCTACTCCCATTGCATTTATAGAGAAAATAAGACATAGGTAAACCTTTTACCTTATAAACATATCATTAGTACATTAATAATGATAATGTTGTTAGGATATATAACATTAGAAAGAAATTTGTACGCTCCCACTGACCCTACTATCATATGTGTATTCTTTATGTTTTGATAAAATCAGACAATCTCACTATTATCAAGATTAGAAACACAGATTTCCGGAAAGCTTATATGAGTGTACAATAGGCTCTATAAGCTTATATCAAACTATGATCTTAGCAGAATACAACTCTAAAGTCATTCTAGAATGAACTCTTCTTCAATAAAGAAACCACAATGGATCTCTCATTCAAAAAAACCATTCAGGATTTCCACTTTGCATTCTTCACCCAAATACACATAGTTTAATATCAATATTAACCAACATTGTTAGACAATTATGACCCATAGCGTCACTATTTGTAAAAGACATTGTGGTTTTTGTACAAATTAATTATGTAGCAATGAAATTGCATTTTATCATTTTGTAATTTGATTACTTAAATATATAAATGATACAAGTCCCTATGATTAATTCCGGATTATAAGATATGAGACAGTATCAATCCATAAAGGTTTAATCATTAAATATCCCTAGTTGTTGTATTATCGAGACTGGACATCGATAATGCGGAATAGACTAGTATCGCACTTGTGCGTGTTATGGAAGCGTAACGACATAGTTCTTATATAATTAAGTATTGGATACTTATGCAAGTGTGATAGGAGGTTGTGTTTACCGATGGTACGAAACAGCTTCGCTCTAGATAGACCCCACGAAATCTCATTGGTAGTATGACTATGTGTCTATGGGAATCTGCATCAGGGTAGATGTATTTGGTCTTAACCTGAGACTTGCATCGCTAGTACTTGCGACAATCAATACGCTTTGGTTTTGGTCGTCCAAGACTTTAACAGGTTCTGTGTACGCCTCTTCTGGGTTTATTAAGAATCGTAGTGTATTGGGTGTGATGTCAAGATAGAAGTATCACTTCAGTCATATGGAGATGATGATCACGCAGGGATACAGAACTGGTACTCTAAATTGGTTGCAACCATCGGGATAATATGACATGGTCATGATTATCCGATTAAAGAGACTAGTTGCTGTAATCCGATATATGCTTCGTACGGGGCAGACACTATTCCAGCCCCATGCCTTGCATGTGACCATCGATACTGGATCGCAATACACAATACTACATATACTACGCCTGACATAGATTATATATTCCATTAAGAATATTTCTGGAGAATTGGGTAGGCACGGTGCTTTGCTAGAAACCAACCATGTCTCGTAAATCGGTAAAACGTAGTACAAGGTACGTACGTGTTCGGATAGTCCGTTGACCGGATTTACTGCCAACATATCCAGAGATCACTTGGGTCGCTTCCCGAAGATTCACCGATGAATGAATGATTCGAACTTAATTAATCTGGGATTAATTACGGAGAGATTTTATCTAGGATAAAATACTATTTGAAGAGAGAGAACGATTAATTTGGAATTAATCGATAAAATAATATATTCGATATATTAAACGAAATTAGATTTCGACGCGGAATTAAAATTGGACTTTAATTTTGGCAAACGAATTAATCTAGAATTAATTCACTAGCAATGTGAATAGTAATTTTACTTGGCATAAATTTATTTAAATTTGATTTAATTACGTCGCAATGGAAAAGTTCGTTAATTCGGAATTAGCGAACCCGAGCCCGGGAGTGTTTACGGGCCCACTCGCATTTTGAATCAAGTGGGGCCCACAAGTCACATTATGTCACATCACTTGTCACCTTTTACCTTTTGGTGATGGTTTTAGGTGATGGAATGATGGTTGCTTTTCCTACACTCAATTTGATGGTTTGAAAGACTTTTACCAAATATTAGGATTTGGTATATGTTTTGTTTTTTGAAATCAAAAGACATAAGTCAACATTTCACAAAAACTTCATCTCCTTCCTCTCTCTTTAGCTCACGGTATTGGGCATTTTTTTTCTTCCAAAAATTTCTTCATTGTCGTGTCTCTCCAAAGGACTTTAGAAGGTTTGTTGCAAATCTTCAAGAGTGCTAGCACACACAAGAATCATTTAAAGGTGATAGGGAAACCAATCTAAAGATTGGAATCCTCTCAAAGCTTGGAGCTTGTTCATCTTCAACAAATTGGGACCTTGGCTGAAATCTTAGAGGGCTTCTACAAGGAGAAAATTTGGTTATCAACACTTCCATAATCTGCTCATTGTAAGTATGATTACGCCATACTTCTTTAATGTATTCACATGTTTTTATGCTTAAATATGATCTTGGGACAACTTTAGAAACCAACAATGGTATCATGGAGCCTAATTTGAGCATGAAAAATATTAGGGTAAAATTTGGGTAAAATCGATTTGAGCATGATTTGATAAAATTGATTGATTGAGTATGCTTGAATGATGATAACTTGGAGTTATATATGATCAATTTCATGAAAAATTAATTGGATCAATTTTTGCCCAAAAAGTTGGCTTGGCCGAATGTAACAAGCCCTAAATAGTCATGGTATTTTTTGTACTTTTGATCATTGGATGAGTTTAAAGACTTGGGAAATGATGATTTTAGGTTCAATCGAATTGAAAATGAAATCGGACAAAAAACCCTATGAATGCCGTGAGTTATGGAGCATGAAATGAGTTGATTTTTTATTTCAAAATGTTGGACATGAGTTGAACAAATTAATACATGATTAATTGATCAAATTAGTATTTTGGAAATGTTGATTTAGATAATTAATTGATGTAATACACATTAATTAATTGAATTTTGAAATTTGGAAAATTAAAATTTAATTAATTGGGCTTAATTTAGAATTGGGCTTTAAATGTTGTATTTGGGCATAATGGGGTTGGTTGGGCTAAGTTGGTTTAGGTCAATTAGATTGGATCCAAATTGGGACTAAATCATTCCATTAAGTCCAAATATGACAAATGGGCCTTTTATGTTTAATTAGGCCTTATGGGCCGAAATTGGTTTCTTGGAAAATAGGGTGATTCCTTAATTGGGCTTTGGTATTTGGGTTTGACCCATATTGACCAATGTCCATGCCTTAAGAAATTAATCTAAAGCCTATTGGACTTTAATTAAACTACATTGGATGTTAATTGGGCTTTGAGACCCATTTAGATTAGATTTGGAATCTAAGTCTTAAAGGCACATTAAAAAGTGTAGTTATTTAATTTGGAATTAAATATGGAATTAGTATTGAATATGAATTAAATTGGATTTAAATTGTAGTTCGATATAATTCAAGAATTCATACTTTGAGTACTTATTCTCAAACGAGTTGGACTCGCGCAAAATCAAATCGTTGTTTGAACATTGGATGATCACTTTATTCAAGATTAATTAATTGGATTAGATTGATTGAATAACATGCTTTGTGTGAATACATGGATGTGTTGAATGAATAACGTATATCGGATGGATATTAGAAGGGAAAGGCAATTTTGGAAATTGTTGTAAATTTAGAATTTATTAAATTGGACCTGCGTGTCCAGCCTTATCTCTCTTGATTCTTTGTATTTCTCTTCTCACCTAATTCCCCTCAATGTTAATGAGGTTTCTCTTATTGTATTATGTAAATGCGTAGAAGTAAGAATAATGCTAGCCGAGGAGAGGAAAGTGAGTGATTCGTTCTATGTACAATCTGTGAAATATCCATCCGCATATCGTTATTAATTTATTTTCGCGCCTTATTATGCTTTTAGAATGCATGCTTAAGGGTGTATGATGAGACCTAACAAAGATAATAAATTGTTAGCCAATTTACGCGAAAAAACCCTCAACAAAATATTAAGCGTTTTCCTTCCATTGAGTGATTCTTACTCAAGATCCAAGATTGGCACTGGTTTGTTGGCCAAAGTCAAGACCTTTGTCCATCGCGGATGTGTTTGAATCATGAAGGCTTTGTTCCATATCGTGTGCCTTGTCCAAGTTGTGATTTGTTGGCCAAAGTCAAGATCACTTATTGTCCATCGACATCGATTATGAAGCTTTCCAAAGCCAATGGGTCCCGCTTAACTAGAATCATTAAGGTTGTTGTGCCAAAGCCAAGGCTTAGTTGATTCAGAGGAAAAAGGTTAGGAAAATATATTGGATATATTAGCATATATATTGTAAATATGTTTCGGACTTGGAGGTCCACCTACAGGATCTAGGAATTGGATGAGATCCAATTGATCTTAGAGATCTACCTAGTTCAATATCATACAGCTTGTTGGCCAAAGTCAAGGTTGTGTGTTATTTAACGGGATCCTAGCCCACTAGGAAACTAGGTTTCCCGAGTACTCAACAGAGGGTTAGAGGCTCGCCGAAAAATTGTGGGAGGCTAGTATTGAATTTGCAATTTCGTTCAAATACTTAGCTTTACGCGCTTTCAAAATTATTTCGTCAATTATTTTATTAGTTGGACTAATATATTATTATTTCTCTTGTAATAGTTAGACTGTACCCATACATCGTTAATCGAATAGTTAGACTATTGCGGTTAAGATGACAGGAAAGTTAAGCATTAGGGATATTATCATGGGCGCCAACGTCTTTAATGGCACAAACTTTCAAGACTGGGATATGAATCTCAGAATTGTTCTGGGATCCGAGAAGTTACTCTACACTATAGAGCGACCTCTTGGGCCTAAGCCCCGACCTGATCAGTTGCTGGAGCTAGAGCTTTGGAAGACTCATAGCGATGACAATGCGACTGCTCAATCGGTAATGCTTTCCGCTATGACTCCGCAATTCCGTCGTCAAAACAAAGGGTTGGATCCCTATGAGATGATGGCGAAGTTGCACGATCTTCACCGATCTAACCTAGATCGCAAAGATACGAGTTACAGAAGAAGCTCTTCTGCTGCTCGCATGTCAGAGGGTACGTCTGTTGAGCACCATGTCTCACAGATGATTGCTAACATTGAGCAGCTCGGACAGATGGGCATAGTCTTCGAGGCTGAGACTTCAGTGATTTGATCCTACAGTCTCTCCCCGACACTTGGAGTGGGTTCATCATGAACTACAACATGTTGAACCAATACCAAACTCTTGGAGAGTGGATGTCCACTCTGCGTGAGGCAGAAAATGAGCTCCTTAAGGACAAGAAGCGCGAGGCGCACTATGCTTCAACATCTCAAACTCCAAGGGCTTGGCCCAAGGCGACTGGAGGTGTTAAGAAGAAGGGCAAGGCCAAATCGTCCAAAGGGTTTTGGGAAACCCAAGGACAAATCCCAAGATGTATGCTTGCAGTGCGGGAAGCGAGGTCACTGGAAGCGTGACTGCCGCGAGTACAAGGCACACATGAAGGAAATCAAAGCGGGCAAGGCCCCGGCTTCAGGTATGTTTGTTATAGAAATAAACATGTCTACTTCTAGTTTTAAAAATTGGATTTTTGATTCTGATTGTGGAACTCACATATGTACTGATGTGCAGGATCTGCGGATTAGCAGGAGACTGGCCTCAGAAGAGATTGACCTCCGCATGGGAAATTAGACTCGAGTTGCCGTTTTGGCCGTGGGCACTTATGTTTTGGAACTGCCCTCGGGGCATGTACTTGATTTATAAACTGTTATTTTGTACCTAGTTTGACTAGGAATATTATTTCTGTATCTATGTTAACCCAATGCGGGTATACTTTTGTATTTAGAAACACTTGGTGTTTTATGTATAAAAATGATATAGAAATTTGCACAGCTGATGCAAATAATGGTCTTTATATTTTGAATATAAATCAATCTCAAAAATATAATGTCACAAACAAAAGGCTTAAAGTAAGTAACAAATATGAAACTTATATGTGGCATTATCATCGGGACACATCATGATGTACACATCGACATAATGTACACGTATCCACATTCGAAGAGTGGGTACTTGGACGGATTTGATCCAAATTCATATGACATATTCGAATCTTGTTTATTAGGCAAGATGCCTAAATCACCTTTTAGCGGTAAAGGTGCACGTGCCACCGAACTGTTAGCCCTTGTTCATAATGACGTTTGTGGGCCCATGTCTAGCCAGGCTAGAGGTGGATATGAATACTTCGTAACCTTTACGGATGATGCATCGCGTTTTGGTTATGTGTATCTTATGAGACACAAGTCGGAAACTTTTGAGAAATTCAAAGAGTTTCGACACGAAGTAAAAAAATAGACCAGCAAAAGTATTAAGACATTACGGTCGGACTGTGGTGGCGAATACTTAAGCAGTGAGTTTCTTGATTACTTGAAAGAATATGGTATTCTTTCATAGTGGACTCCTCCTGGAACACCGCAATTAAACGGTGTGTCCGAAAGGAGAAACTGAACTTTGTTAGACATGGTAAGGTCTATGATGAGTCGCACAGAGCTACCTATTTCCTTCTGGGGATATGCATTGAATAGTGCAATACTTATTTGAATAAGGTTCCTTCAAAGTCTGTTCAACAGACTCCGTATGAAATATGGACAGGAAAGAAACCGGGTTTCTCATTCCTGAAGATTTGGGGTTGCTGGGCATACGTCAAACGTTTGGAAGGTACCAAACTAGAACCCAAATCGGATAAATGCCTATTTGTAGGATATCCTAGGGAAACCGAAGGATATTACTTCTATCACCCACAATAGAACAAAGTTTTTGTTGCTCTACATGCGGTTTTCCTTGAGAAGGAATTCCTAAATGCAGTGATAAGTGGGAGGAAAGTAGAACTCGATGAAAATCGGAATAATACTGTTCCTGGTACAGAATCCTTAACGGAACATGAACAGTCTATCAGGGATACGACTGTACCACAATCTTCGAATACACAAGGACCGCGTAGGTCGGAAAGAGTCAGAAAATAACCTGAGAGGTATGGGTTTCTTATCTCACCTCATGTGGATATTAATCTTATTGAGGAAGACGAACCGACTACATATGAGGAAGCGATACAAGGTATCGACTCCGATTTATGGCAAGATGCCATGAATTCCTAAATTGATTCCATGTATACCAACCAAGTTTGGACACTAGTTGATGCACCAGAAGGCGTAAAGCCTATTGGTTGCAAATGGGTCTTCAAAAGGAAGACCGACATGGATGGCAACATACAAATGTACAAAGCTAGGCTTGTGGCGAAAGGGTATCATCAACGACATGGTATCGATTACGATGAAACTTTTTCACCCATTGCCATGATTAAATCCATTCGGATAATGCTTGCTATTGCTGCATATTTCGATTACGAGATATGGCAGATGGACGTCAAAACCGCTTTCCTTAACGGAAACCTTTTGGAGGATGTTTATATGTAACAGCCTGACGGTTTTGTCGTACCAAGATTTGCAAATAAGGTTTGTAAGTTAAATCGATCCATTTATGGATTGAAGTAAGCATCGCGTTCTTGGAACCAAGGTTTTGATGAGATCATAAAAGAATATGATTTCGTTCAAAATGAGGATGATCCTTGTGTATATAAGAAGGTTAGTGGGAGCGCACTGACATTTATTGTCCTTTACGTTGATGATGTATTTCTTATTGGCAATGACATTCCTAAGTTAACATCGGTGAAAGCTTAGCTTTCATTAAAATTCTCCATGAAAGATCTGGGAGAAGCAACCTTTATTCTGGGAATAAATATCTACCAGGATAGATCTAGAAAGCTGCTTGGACTCTCCCAGAGCACGTACATTGACAAAGTGTTAAAGAGATTCAACATGGATCAGTCCAAGAGGGGACTGTTGCCAGTGTCACATGGCGTCACTCTATCTAAGGACATGTGTCCTAAAACTTAAGATGAGAGAGACAACATGAGTCGGATACCGTTCGCCTCGGTAGTCGGATCGATCATGTATGCCATGATATGTACGCGAGCTGATGTCTCCTATGCTTTGAGCATGTGTAGTCTCTATCAGGCCGATCCAGGTGATAGTCACTGGATGACGGTTAAGAATATCCTTAAGTATCTTAGACGAACTAAGGATGCTTTCTTAATCTATGGAGATGGAGAACTTGAGGTAACTGGTTTTACCAATACAAGATTCCAAACCGATAAAGATGATTGCAAGTCGCAATCCGAGTGCATATTTTGTTTGAATAACGGAGCAGTAAGCTGGAAATCTTCCAATCAAGAGATTATTGCCGATTCAACAACAGAAGCAGAGTATATTGCTGCAGCTGAAGCAGCAAAAGAGGCAGTTTGGATCCGAAAATTCCTAATTGGATTAGGAGTAGTTCCGTTAGCAGCTGAGCCCATTCCATTGTATTGTGACAATCACGGGGCTATAGCGCAGGCTAAGGAACCGCAGTCTCATCAACGACCTGAGCATGTTCTTCAACGTTTCCATCTGATTCGAGAGATTATACATCGTGGCGATGTGAAGATCGAGAAGGTCGCATCAGAGGACAACATAGCAGATCCGATGACGAAAGATATTCCTCAGCAAAATTTTGAGCGGCATGTACATAGTTCAGGTATTAGATGCTTGAGTGACTGGCTATAGGCCAAGTGGGAGATTGTTAGACAATTATGACCCATAGCGTCACTATTTGTAAAAGACATTGTGGTTTTTGTACAAATTAATTATGTAGCAATGAAATGTATTTTATCATTTTGTAATTTGATTACTTAAATATATAAATGATAAAAGTCCCTATGATTAGTTCCGGTTTATAAGATATGAGACAGTATCAATCCATAAAGGTTTAATCATTAAATATCCCTAGTTGTAGTATTATCGAGACTGGACATCGATAATGCGGAATAGACTAGTATCGCACTTCTGCGTGTTATGGAAGCGTAACGGCATAGTTCTCATATATTTAAGTATTGGATACTTATGCAAGTGTGATAGGAGGTTGTGTTACCGATGGTTATGGAAACAGCTTCGCTCTTGATAAACCCCACGCAATCCCATTAGTAGTATGACTATGGTCTATGGGAATCTGCAATCAGGGTAGATGTATTTGGTCTTAACCTGAGACTTGCATCGCTAGTACTTGTGACAATCAATACGCTTTGGTTTTGATCATCCAGGACTTTAACAGGTTTTGTGTACGCCTCTTCTGGGTTTATTGAGAATCGTAGTTGTTGTAATCCGATATATGCTTCGTACGGGGCAGACACTATTCCAGCCCCAGGCCTTGCATGTGACCATCGATACTGGATCGCAATACACAATACTACATATACTACGTCTGACATAGATTATATATTCCATTAAGAATATTTCTGGAGAATTGGGTAGGCACGGTGCTTGCTAGAAACCAACCATGTCTCGTAAATCGGTAAAAACGTAGTACAAGGTACGTACGTGTTCGGATAGTCCGTTGACCGGATTTACTGCCAACATATCCAGAGATCACTTGGGTCGCTTCCCGAAGATTCACCGATGAATGAATGATTCGAACTTAATTAATCTGGGATTAATTATGAAGAGATTTTATCTAGGATAAATACTATTTGAAGATGAGAAACGATTAATTTGGAATTAATCGATTAACAAATATATTCAACATATTAAACGCAAATTAGATTTCGACGCGGAATTAAAATTGGATTTTAATTTGGGCAAACAATTAATTTAGAATTAATTCACTAGAAACGTGAATAGTAATTTTGCTTGGCATAATTATTTAATTAAATTTGATTTAATTACGTCGTAACGGAAAAGTTCGTTAATTCGGAATTAGCGAACCCGAGCCCGGGAGTGTTTGCGGGCCCACTCGCATTTTAAATCAAGTGGGGCCCACAAGTCACATCATGTTACATCACTTGTCAACCTTTTACCTTTTGGTGATGGTTTTAGGTGATGGAATGATGGTTGCTTTTCCTACACTCAATTTGATGGTTTGAAAGACTTTTACCAAATATTAGGATTTGGTATATGTTTTGTTTTTTAAAATCAAAACACATAAGTCAACATTTCACAAAAACTTCATCTCCTTCCTCTCTCTTTAGCTCACGGTATTGGGCATTTTTTTTTCTTCCAAAAATTTCTTCATTGTCGTGACTCTCCAAAGGACTTTAGAATGTTTGTTGCAAATCATCAAGAGTGCTAGCATACACAAGAATCATTTAAATGTGATAGGGAAACCAATCTAAGAGCTTGGAATCCTCTCAAAGCTTGGAACTTGTTCATCTTCAACAAATTGGGACCTTGGCCGAAATCTTGGAGGGCTTCCACCAGGAGAAAATTTTGTTATCAACACTTCCATAATCCGCTCATTGTAGTATGATTCTGCCAAACTTCTTTAATGTATTCACATGTTTTTATGCTTAAATATGATCTTGGGACAACCTTAGAAACCAACAAACATATCTTTAATTGTTCAATTAGTGCGACTGGAGACAAGTTTTCTCAGAATCTACAATAGATTACTGAGTATAACCTTTCTCATTACATACTATAAGGTCAAACCTTTAATAAGCTCATTTTGCTTTTGTTGCGCAAATAATTTGCACATTTTATGAATGATTCATAATGAAAGATCAATCAAGTTCAAAACTTGATCATAGTAAGCTACGAACAATCTTAGATCTATTGTTTAATGCTAATTTCCAAAACCGATATCAAATATCTTTCCCACTATAAGTTATAGGATAATTTTCTCAATAAGAAAACAAGCAGAACCATTATGTATCAAATACTTCGCAAATGATTCTGACATCCTATTGGACTTATATGAAGTTGTCTAAGGGTCTTTTCATCTTATTAATTACGTGGTGTCATTATAGTTTATCACTCTCACATTTGACTTTAATAAGTCAAGTCTTTTCTACAATTGTCAACATCTGATGTTTACCACACCAAGTAATAAAATAATTTTATTACTCGGGATTGTAGAAAATATATTATATCAAATGGAATACAATATTCTATTAAATAGAATAAATGATAAACTTTTACTTGTACCTTGAGGTGCAAGTACTTTCAATTATATAACCATTATATAAAAGAAAGATTCAAATCTCAAACTTTTAAATATTCAAATTTTCTACTTATACATATCATATATGTAACTGTAGAAACTAATGGAACTTTAATTAAAAAGATGAATTAGTGTTACTGGAGCATATCCCAAGAGTATTGAAAACTAATTCGGTAACACTCAATATCAAATGAATCAGATCATATAAGATTCGATTCTCCTACTGATCAATTCCATCACGATGGAATCGGTAGAAGAATAATACTGAGTAAGAATCACATTATTAAATAACTTTAGAACTAATTGCCATAAATTCATATGTTTGATCATATCAAACATCCATGATCAACTCAAAGACTTACGATGAATTTTAAAATTATAGTTTTCAACACTTCAAATAGAATATCTTTGAACCATTCAAAATACTCTATCCGCGTTTCATCAGAAACATAATGAAAGTTCTCAAACTATTCAAGATGATCAATATATATTCTTTTAGAAATACGTAACTTAAGTCATGAGAATTCATTAACTAAGTTACAAAGTAAATAAAACTATCCATGTCAATTTATAATTCATTAAACTACATACTTCCAAAGTATTAGTTTAATAAATCTGTGGTCCAATGACGATCATGTTGGTTTATTCTGAGGTCCCAAGATCAAATCAAGACATGAAAACATGCGTGAATACACCAATGAAGATAGCGGAATACTTACGTTGATCGGTTATGTCGTTTTGAAGACGAATCATGCCCAAAAACGCACTGCCTTGGTAAGCTACTGCAACCAGTCCATGCTCACTGTCTTGGCAGTTTCGGGTCTCAAAACGAAGCTCCAAACTCCATCGGATGAGTCCCGCCTCATGTTCGAACCTCCCTACCACCTTCGCAAGACTTGAAAGTGTGCTAGCACTTGATTCTCACCATGAGAAACCACTCTTGCTTCCCTTATTCACGCCCAAACTGGTTCAAAACCAGTGAGCAAACCTTCTGTTTTGCGTGAGAGAGAAGAGAGAATTTTGAGAGAGATAAAAATTGTGTTAAGTTATTAAAAAATGATTTACCAAAAATCAATTTATATTTATGCCATAATATTTATTAAATTATAATAAAAATTATGACACAAAGCATGCAATGGCTTAGAGTGTCAAACACTCAAACTCCATGCAATGACATTGAGTGCAATGTACACAATCTACATGCAATGCATTAGAATGACATGTGTCATGTGGGCCCCACACGTTCCAAATGAAAGTGGGCCCACGTGCACTCACGCGTTCGGGTTCGATATTTCCGAAATACCGAGCTTACGTCGCGACGTTAATTCAATCGAATAATTGCGGCTACCGAAATTATTATTTACGTCGCTAACGAATTAATTCTAAATTAACTCGTTTGCCCGAATTAAAATCTAATTTTAATTCCGCGTCGAAATCTAATTTCGTTTAATATATCGAATATATTAATACATCGATTAATTCCGAATTAATCGTTCTCTCTCTTTAGACGACATTTTATCCCGGATAAAATATCTCCGTTATTAATCCTAGATTAATTTTCTCTCTCTTCTGTATAATCCCAGATTATTCAAGAGTGCGAGTTGTGCGTCATCGGTGGATTATCGGGAAGCGACCCATGAGATCTCCGGATAATCTGGCAGTAAATACGGTCGTCGGAGTATCCGAATCACGTACGTACCAAGTACTACGTTCTACCGATTTACGAGACAAGGTCGACTCCTAGCAAAGCACCAAGTCTACCCAATTCTCCGGACATATCCATTTAAGAATATTAAGATCTGTATCAAGCGTAGTATACTAATGTATTGTGCATATCGGCCCAGTATCGGATAGTCACGTGCTAGGGCTGGGGGGCTGGATAAGTGTCTGCCCCGTCCGAAACACATATCGGATGTCTGGTAACTAGTCTCTATAATCGGATATTCATGACCTGGTCATAATATCACGATTGGATGCGCATCACTTAAGAGCACTAATACCATATCCTACGTGACATCATCTCCATATGACTGAAGTGATACTTCCGTCTCGACATCACACCCAATACACTACGACTCTCTGATAAACCCAGAAGTGGTGTACACAAACCCGGTTAAAGCCCTGTACCACCAAGACCAAAGTCTACCGATTATCGCAAGTATTAGCGATGCAAGTCTCAGGTTAAGACTATATACACCTACCTTGATTTCGGCCTCCCATAGACACATAGTCATAATACCAATGGGATTCCGAGGGGTCTATCCAGAGCGAAGCTGTTTCCCGTACCATCGGTGAAACACGACCTCCTATCGCACTTGCATAAGTATCCAATACTTATATATATGAGAACTATGTCGTTGTGCCCTCACAACGCGCACAAGTGCAATACTAGCCTATTCCGCATTATCGATGTCCAGTCTCGATAATACTACGGCTAGGGATATTTAATGATTAATCCTTCGTGGACTGATACTGTCTCATATCATCTCAATCCAGGAACTAATCATAGGGACCTCTCTTCATTTATATATCTATGGTGATCTAATCACAAATGACGAGAGTGTAATTTCCTTGTTACATAGTTAATTTGTCACAGCAACACAATGTTCTGTACAAATAGTGACGCTATGGGTCATATTATCCAACAATCTCCCACTTGGCACATAGCAGTCACTCGAGTGTCCTACACCGAACTATGTAAGGTTCGCTCAAATTGCTGAGGAAAGGTTTTCGTCAACGGATTTGTTCGATTATCGTTTGACGCGATTTATACGATCATCACATCGCCACGATGTATGATCCGAACGAATCAGATGATATAGAAGTATATATCTGGATCGTCGATGAGACCTTTAATTCCTTAGCTTGTGCTGACGCCTAGCTCAGCTGCTAACAGAACTATATCTAATCTAATTAGATTTATTTTTTATCCAAATGGCTTCTATTGCTGCCTCAGCTGCAATCAATAATCCGCATTTGTTGTTTATTCGGCAACAGTTATCTTGCTTGGAAGATTTCCAGCTCATTGTCCCGTTATTCAAACTTTATAGTACCGCAGTATTTAATCGTTTGGAAACTTGCTGCAGTGATCCCAGTCACTTCAAGTTCTCATTCTCCATAGTAAAAGATAGCATCTTTAGTTCTCAGAGATACTAACAGATGTTTTTAACTTCAATCCAGTGACTATCACTTGGATTGACCCGATTGTGACTCCATATGCTCGAAGCGTATGAGACACCAATACAAGTACATTTTAAATGTACAATTTCCCAGAGAGTGTTAACAAACTCCAAATCTATCCCAGTAGATTTTTATTCCTTGAATAAAGGTTGTTACTCCCCAGAATTCTACGGAGAATTTCTATTGAAAGAATATCTATGAAAGCCAAGCTTTCACCAATTGCTATATGGGAATTTAACTGTTAGTGCGCTCCCACTAACCTCCTTATATACACAAGAATTATTTCGTTTTGAGTCAAATCATAAACCATTATGATTATTTCAAAACGACAGTTCCAAGAACCTTATGCTTGCATGATCCAAACATGGATCGAATAACCCGCAAACCTGGTTTGTCGGTTATACAAAATCGTCAGGATGTTGTAAACATCCTCCAAAAGGTTTCCTTTTCAGGAAAGCGATTTTGATTTGTAACTGACATATTCATAAATGAAATATACAGTTATCAACAAGCATCTTCAAAATGGATTTACCATGGCAACAGGTAAAAAGGTTGAACCGTTATTAACACAATGTTGATAACGATACCTTTCCGTCAAAACCTTAGGTTTGCACGTTGGTATGTTGCCTTCCATGTATGTCTTCCTTGAAGACGTTTAATGTACCATAGGCACAATGCCTTGTGGTACAACAACTAGTATCCAAACATAGTTGTTATACATGGAATCCATTTCGGACTCATGGCACTTTGCCATAACAGGGAGTCAATACTTCGTATTACTTCCTCAACGTAGTCGGATGGTACACCTCCATAAGATTGACATCTTATGAGGTTAGATCAGAAACCCATACCCTAGGTTGTTTTCTGACTCTATCCGATCTACTAGTTTCTTGTGTATTTGAAGATTAATGGTATAGTTTCATCTAGATGAACTATTTGTGTTCCATTAAGGACTTCGTGCCTTGAACAGTATTACTCCGATTTTCATCGAGTATCACTCTCCTCCCACTGACCACTGCATATCGGTATTCCTCTAAGGAAAAACCGCATGGTGAGCAACAATCACATTGTTCTCATGTGGGATTTATAAGTACTATACTTAAGGTTTCCCTTAGGATAACCTATATTGGCACTTATCCAATTTGGGTCTTTTAGTTTGGTATCATCCAAAACGTTATGCTTGGCATACCCAAATTATCAGGAATGAGAAACCTCGTTTCTTCCCTGTTCATATCCTATATGACATCTGTCAAACAGATTTATATGGAACCTTATTCTAAATAAGTTTTGCACTGTTAATACATATCATATTGAAGGAAATAGTAGCTCAGAGCGACTCGTGATAAACCTTATCATGTCCAACAAAATTCGGTTTTAGTTCAGACACACCGTCTAACTGACGTGTCTCGGGAGGAGTCCTCACATGAAAGAACATCGTACTCTTTCATTTATATATGAAACTTACTGCTTAAGTATTTTCCATTTCGGTCTTACCGTGGCGGAATAACACTATAGCCAATCTGTTTGTTTTCTTCGTGTCGAAACTTCAAAAGTTTTCGATCTGTGTTCTTCAAAAGAAACACATAACCACAACGTGATGCTACATCCGTTAAGGTCACGAAATATTCATGTTAACACTCTAGCCTAGCTAGATATGGGCCCACTTAATTCACCATGAATAGGGCTAACAGATCGGTGGCCCTTTTACTATTACCAAGTAAATAGTATTTTAGGTATTTAACCTAATAAACTAGATTCGTAGACCTTATTTGAATAGTCAAATCAGTCCTAGTACCCACTCTTAAAAGGTGTGGATATACGAGTCTTGTTTAATTGTGTCCTAGACAACAATGCCACAAATAAGTCTCCATTGATCAAATCAATTTAAGCTATTTATTTGTCATTTTATATGTTTGAGATTTTATTATATTCAAAATATAAATTCTGTTATTTACATCCAATGTATTTATCTCAGTATCATCTTTATATAATGAAACACTTTAGTGTTCTAGAATATAAAGGTTTTATCCGTATCGGATTAAACACTGATATAGAGATAATGTCTCTAGTCAAACTAGTTACATTATAACATTTCCTAATTTAAGTACATACCCAAAGGGTAGTTCCTAAACTTAGGTATCTACGGTCGAAACAGCGACTTTCGTCCCGTTTCCAATTCGCAGAGAAATCTCGGCTTGAAGCCAGTATCCAGCTCACAGCGGATTCTGAACGTCAATACATATATATATTATGTACCACACTAAGTATATAAAATCCAATTTCAATACTAGTAGTAAACATAACTTTGACAAAATATTTTTAAAGTTAGAGCCTCGCCCTATCTTTAATTCCTTCGTGTCTTCCATATCCAAATGGTAGTCACTTTGGGATATGTCAATTATCTTTTCAATATTTCACAAACCTTTGGCCAAGCCTTGGGTTTTAGAATATCGAAATGATATGCACCTTGTGCTACTTGCCCAATTGCAAACTTTGACTTTTCTCCACTAGAATAGTCAATTAATTGCAACTTTAATATTTTTAAATCTAAAGATAGATTTATTATAAGTATATTAATTAAGCACTAAAATCATCATCACATAAATCTTCCAAAGACTTTATGCTCTACTATTTGCTTAATAATGGGCTTAGTCATAATAAGTTATTTTATCAAATAAATTAACCTATTATTGATTCCCAATTGAAAATTAAATCATTTAAAGCATTTAATCCAATGATTATATATTTTAAATATTCAACTTTTCAATTCTTTCTTGATTTCAATAGTCCAACTATTTAATCAATTTAATAAGGTACTATTTATTATAATGATTACAATAATCCAATTATTTAATCAACTATAATTTTAATATTGATTACTATAATCTAATTATAAAATCAACTATCATTTTAATTCAATTATATTGATTACTATAATCCAATTATAAAATCAACTATATATTGAATGAGTTTGTATATAGTCCAACTATATATATTTTTAAAACAACATAAAATATTAGTCCAACTAATACTTTTGATTAATATGACGAGTAGAATATAGATGAGCGCGTTTAGCGAGTATTCGAACGAATGTTGCAAATTCAATACTTGCCTCCCACTATTTTTCGTCGAGCCTCTAACCCTCTGTCGAGTACTCGGGAAACCGTGTTTCCTAGTGGGCTAGGATCCCGTTAAATATCACACAATCTTGACTTTGGCCAACAAATTGTATGATAATTAACTAGGTAGATCTCGAAGATCAATTGGATCTCATCCAACTCCTAGATCCAGTAGGTGGACATCCAAGTCCCAAACATATATCTTATATATGCCTATACATCGAATGTATACCCTAACCTTTTCCTCTGAATCAACTAGGCCTTGGCTTTGGCACAACAAACCTAGTGATCCCAGTCAAGCGCGGACCCATTGACATGGAAGCTTCGTAATCAATGTCAATGGACAAGAAGTGGTCTTGACTTTGGCCAACAAACCACAACTTGGACACGACACCGATATGGAACAAAGCCTCGTGATTAAAACACATCTTTGACGGACAAGGGCTTGACTTTGGCCAACAACCCCTGCCAATCTCGGATCTTGAGTAAGAATCACTCAATGGAAGGAAAATAAACGCTTGATATTTAACGAGGGTTTTCGCTTGCAAATTGGCTACCAATTAATTATCTTTGTTAAGGTCTCATCATCATACACCCTTAAACATGCATTCTAAATACATAATAAAGCGAGTATGAAAATAAATAATAATGATATGCGGATGGATACTTTACACATTGATCCTAGATCATATCTCTCCCTTTCTCATTCAAGCTAGCACTTGTACTACTTCTACCGTTACACTACACTTCTAAAGAAACCTCAATATATATAGAGGGGAATAGGTGAGAAGAGAATACAAAGAGAAAGAAGGTGATAAGGCTGGACACGCAGGTCCAATTTAATAAATCGAATTTATTACAACAATTTCTAAAATTGCCCACCCGACTAATATCCATCCGATATACATTATTCATTCAACACAACCATGTATTCACACACATAAGCTGCTATCAATCAATCTAATCAAATTAATTAATCTGATAATTAAGTGATCATCCAATGTTCAAACAACGATTTGATTTTGTTCGATTCAAACTCGTTTTTGCGAATAAGTACTTAAAGTACGAATTCATGAATTAATTAAACTACATCATTAAATCTAATTTAACATGTATTTAATACTAATTCACTATTCAATTCTAGATTAAAAATTACACTTTTTTTAATAAACCTTTTACGATTTAAATTCCAAATCTAATCGTAACGCGTCTCAAAGACCGATTAACGTCCAACGTCAATTCAATTAAAGTCCAATGGCTTTTGATTGATTTCTTAAGGCGTGGACTTTTGGTCAACTCGGGTCAAACCGATAACCAAAGTCCAATCCGGGATTTACCCCATAAGCCCATAAATCAATCTTGGCCCATTAGGCCCAATTGAACTTTAAAGGTTCATTAAGTCGCATTTGGGCTTATGGTCAAGGTTTTGGGCCCAATTGGATCCAATCCATTTGGCCTACCCAAACTTGATAAATCAAGCCCAATAGGCCCAATTATAACAATTCAAGCCCAAATCCAATTTAAGCCTAAATAATTAAATTACACTAATCCAATTACGCAATTTAATTACCTAAAGTGCATTATATGATTAATCGACTAAATCAATATTTCCGAAGCACCAAATTAGTCCAATTAATCATGCTTAATTCATTATCATATGTCCAACACACAAATTGAAAATCAAACCCATAAACATGCTTCAATGCTCTCGGCCAAGGAAGGCTATTTTGTCCGATTTGAATTTAATCCGATTAATTACACAATTGACAACGTATTAACTTCCCGAATGATTTCATACACATCCAATGTTCATAAAATCAAAATTACCAAGACATTCAATAGGGCTATACATTCGGCCAAGGTGAAGGAAATTGGGGATTTTTTGTTCAATTCAAAATTCAATCAAATTGACTTCAAATTAACATCATCCTAATCATTATAACTCATCCAATGAATTTAAAATGAAAAATTCCAAGAACTCCAAGACTCCTACACATTCGGCCAACATGAATAAATTGGGGAAAATTATTCCAAATCATTTTCAATAAATTGGTCCAACCAAATGCAATCAAACATGTTATAAGCATACTTAAACAATCAATTTATTCAAATCATGCTCAACAAACATTTACCCAAATTTTAACCCTAAAATTTCATGCTTGCAACATTAGCTCTGATACCATTGTTGGTTTATTCTCTGAGGTCCCAAGATCAAATCAAGACATGAAAACATGCGTGAATACACCAATGAAGATAGCAGAATACTTATGTTGATCGGTTATGTCGTTTTGAAGACGAATCATGCCCAAAAACGCACTGCCTTGGTAAGCTTACTGCAACCAGTCCATGCTTACTGTCTTGGCAGTTTCGGGTCTCAAAACGAAGCTCCAAACTCCATCGGATGAGTCCCGCCTCATGGTCGAACCTCCCTACCACCTTCGCAAGACTTGAAAGTGTGCTAGCACTTGATTTCTCACCATGAGAAACCACTCTTGCTTCCCTTATTCACGCCCAAACTGGTTCAAAACCAGTGAGCAAACCTCTGTTTTGCGTGAGAGAGGAAGAGAGATTTTGAGAGAGATAAAATTGGGTTAAGTTATAAAAAATGATTTACCAAAAATCAATTTATATTTGCGCCATAAATTATTAAATTAATAATAAAAATTATGACACAAAGCATGCAATGGCTTAGAGTGTCAAACACTCAAACTCCATGCAATGACATTGAGTGCAATGTACACAATCTACATGCAATGCATTAGAATGACATGTGTCATGTGGGCCCCACACGTTTCCAAATGAAAGTGGGCCCACGTGCACTCACGCGTTCGGGTTCGATATTTCCGAAATACCGAGCTTACGTCGCGACGTTAATTCAATCGAATAATTGCGGCTACCGAAATTATTATTTACGTCGCTAACGAATTAATTCTAAATAACTCGTTTGCCCGAATTAAAATCTAATTTTAATTCCGCGTCGAAATCTAATTTCGTTTAATATATCGAATATATTAATACATCGATTAATTCCGAATTAATCGTTCTCTCTCTTTAGACGACATTTTATCCCGGATAAAATATCTCCGTTATTAATCCTAGATTAATTCTCTCTCTTCTGTATAATCCCAGATTATTCAAGAGTGCGAGTTGTGCGTCATCGGTGGATTATCGGGAAGCGACCCATGAGATCTCCGGATAATTGGCAGTAAATACGGTCGTCGGAGTATCCGAATCACGTACGTACCAAGTACTACGTTCTACCGACTTACGAGACAAGGTCGACTCCTAGCAAAGCACCAAGTCTACCCAATTCTCCGGACATATCCATTTAAGAATATTAAGATCTGTATCAAGCGTAGTATACTAATGTATTGTGCATATCGGCCCAGTATCAGATAGTCACGTGCTAGGGCTGGGGCTGGATAAGTGTCTGCCCCGTCCGAAACACATGTCGGATGTCTGGTAACTAGTCTCTATAATCGGATATTCATGACCTGGTCATAATATCACGATTGGATGCGCATCACTTAAGAGCACTAATACCATATCCTACGTGACATCATCTCCAATATGACTGAAGTGATACTTCCGTCTCGACATCACACCCAATACATTACGACTCTCTGATAAACCCAGAAGTGGTGTACGCAAAACCGGTTAAAGCCTGTACCACCAAGACCAAAGTCTACCGATTATTGCAAGTATTAGCGATGCAAGTCTCAGGTTAAGACTATACACACCTACCTTGATTTCGGCCTCCCATAGACACATAGTCATAATACCAATGGGATTCTGAGGGGTCTATCCAGAGCGAAGCTGTTTCCAGTACCATCGGTGAAACACGACCTCCTATCGCACTTGCATAAGTATCCAATACTTATATATATGAGAACTATGTCGTTGTGCCCTCACAACGCGCACAAGTGCAATACTAGCCTATTCCGCATTATCGATGTCCAGTCTCGATAATACTACGGCTAGGGATATTTAATGATTAATCCTTCGTGGACTGATACTGTCTCATATCATCTCAATCCAGGAACTAATCATAGGGACCTCTCTTCATTTATATATCTATGGTGATCTAATCACAAATGACGAGAGTGTAATTTCCTTGTTACATAGTTAATTTGTCACAGCACACACAATGTTCTGTGCAAATAGTGACGCTATGGGTCATATTATCCAACAGATCATTGGTTAAATGAGATTTAATCAAATCCTAAATACAATATTCATTAAATGGATAAGGATATATGGTGTGATCTCGTATCAGACCATCATTTACCATACGGGATAAGCATCTAATGCTTATGTGATAAAATCTCATAAAACATTATTTAAGTTATTTAGTTAACCGAATATTTTTCTTAATGTTTATCTTCTTATCAATGACACTACTAGTCATATTAAAATATGTAACAACTGTTTATATAGAACAAGTAACTATCCAATAGTCACAAGTTCTGATATCAAATATTAAAAACAATCATTAAACACTAATTTAAATAACTAGACGGGAGATCTGGTATCCAATAGCTACAGTTGTCATATGTGAGAATCGATATTCTCTATACACAACTATACACATCTCTTTTCTTAAGCTCTATAATTTGCCTTCAATTATTCAAAACAATTGCAAATAATTGATTAGCAAACTGTTTCAAACATGTGACTTCTAAAAGTCACTTAAGCCAAGAAACGTCATTATAAGATAAACAAATACCTAATGAAGTTCTTAATGCTAGTCAAGAATCTCGAGACATGAACAATTCACGTCAATTCTTACCACACAAGAAAATATTCTCTCTGGACTATTATATCCTAAAATAGATATCTATTTAGATTACCTATCGTGACTTAGAAACTAAGTCACTAACCATCTT